>LOEQ01004671.1:48129-68342 GCA_001685075.1 Bramus lutescens | reverse complement strand
TCCACCCACCTAAGGGCTGACCTATCAAAAGGCCAAGGCACTTTCTTTATTAACCAATGAAAGTAACACATAGATAGAAGACCCTCCTACATCAACACTTGTTTGCACACTTGGGGTTTCCCAGTGAAGGGGTGTGCCCTCTAACGAGCCTTGCCTCCCAGTCACTTCAGTGTGAGTATCTGTTGTTTGGTTAGGTCTGTATCCGTTTCTCCAGTCCCAGACAGGCAGAGCAATCGTCACTGCTTACCTGAAGGGAGAAGGTAAAGAATGAAAGGACTCCCAGGCCCAAGAAGATCAGTGAGAACATGTTACACTTCTGCTGCTTGACTGCATCATCCCCGGGGCCGAAGATCTAGAGAGAGTGTAAAACATGCGTGAATGGCCAGATCCAGCCTGCTCGCTCCTACCCTAGACAATGGCTTGAAGGTCACATCTGTGAGAGCAGTTCTGCAGTATGTGCTGTCTCTAAATTGTGGGAAAGTACAACTAGCATAGGACTGACCACTTTAACCACTACTAAGTGTATAGTTTAGTGGTCTGACATACAACATATTGTCATTGGGCTTTTCGTCCCCTCCACTGCCAGCATGATTTCATGATCCCAATAAACAACTCTTTGTTCTCCCTCCTTGTAGGCCCTGGCGTCATCTGTGACTTGGGGGATTGTGGGTCATATATAGGTTGAGAACAACAGGGGGCTATGAGATGCCCTCTCCTCTTCCTCTGTCCCCTAGCCCCAGCCCTCAACCTTCCCCTTCAGGACCTTACCCTGACCAACCTTCTCCTCTCCCTTGTTCCCATGCTCTGCTCTTAAAACACTTATTAATACCAGACACATTCTAAGGCTGTATCTTTGTGTGCATTGTGTGTGAGAGATGCCAAAGGAAGGTTCATTTCATGAACTGTCTTTCTAGTGTCTGGACCTTAAAAAATGTGCCTGCAAGTCATGAGTCTCTTGAGGTGCAAGAAAGCCACAGATTGTCTTATACTGAAATTTAAAGACTCAGAGGGTCCTTTCTAATTTTTTGTTGTTTATGGTCTTAACATAGATCAGTGTCTGACATCATGAGACTAATACATTTCAACATGTTGGAGGACAATTTGTTTCTATTCAACAAGTGTCCTCAATAATCATAGAGGGTGGTTAAGGTGTTTACACAACACAAAGACAGACACTTTGGATAGCTTCGTACTCACGTCCCTCGCTGGGTTTAATGATTAGGTTTGAAGCTCTACATCTGGGCAGACACTCTGAAATGCCCCCACATGGTTAGCTATGTGCTCTCCATCCACAAGCACTCTGCGAGACTGCTTATTCCACAGATGAAGAAGCAACTATGCAATGGGAAGTGTAGTTCCTGGGGTCACCCACATGCTCAACATGGAGGCCAGTCTGTGCCTAGAACCTGGGCTTGCCGGAGAGTAGGTTGTGAACTCACCTACCCATCCACTCTGACCCCTCCGGGCCTGTGGTCCTGTGAGCCAACTGGCAGCCCTTCCAGATAGACAGATATGAGCTACCACCTGACCCAAGTGATGACAGTTAACCAGAGTGACTTCTTCATTGACTTCATTCTTTGTAAGTTCCTAACTGTGACAGGACGCTTCAAATGCTGCTCATTTTTCTCTTAGAATAAGATTGACTTTAAAAGGAAATTAAGGGCTTCGGCTTAGTTTCATCTGAAGTGACTTAGCCCCAGACCTGGCGAGGCTGAGCTGAGCAGTGGCTGATGACCTGGCTCTGCTCAGGTTGCCATGGACGCTTCACACTTACAGCTATCATCTCCGACAGGATGATGGAGATGGCCGGCTGGAGGGCCCCGTTGACAATGGCACAGACTGTTCCCACCACAAAGTAGGGCCACTCCGTTTTATTCAGTTTTAAGACTTGCAGAAAAGACACTGGTGGCACATTTGCATCCTAGAACATATAGATATCAGAACAAACTGGTGATACCACCCTTTGGTGCTGCAGACACAAGCTGGCGACCACACAGCCATTCGGTGCCCACAGACACATGCTGGCGACCACACAGCCCTTTGGTGCTGCAGACACAAGCTGGCGACCACACAGCCCTTTGGTGCTGCAGACACAAGCTGGTGACCACACAGCCATTCGGTGCCCACAGACACAAGCAAGTAACCACACAGCCATTTGGTGCTGCAGACACAAGCTGGTGACCACACAGCCGTTCGGTGCCACAGACACAAGCTGGTGACCACACAGCCCTTTGGTGCTGCAGACACATGCTGGTGACCACACAGCCCTTTGGTGCCGCAGACACATGCTGGTGACCACACAGCCATTCGGTGCCGCAGACACGAGCTAGTGACCACACAGCTGTTCGGTGCCGCAGACATGAGCTGGTGACCACACAGCTGTTCGGTGCCGCAGACACATGCTGGTGACCACACAGCCATTTGGTGCCGCAGACACAAGCTGGTGACACCACAGCCATTTGGTGTTGTAGACAAAGAAGAGGCATGACTATTACCCTCAACTATTATGCAGATCTATTATGCAGACTCAATAAAAAAAAAAGTCCTGTCCTTGACAGTACCTACAATGACACAGGGCTGAGCATGAACCTTACACACAGGTGAAAATTTCCACGGTGTGGCCACTGTCTCTGGTCTGCAGCTTCTGAGGTAGCAGGATCAAAGTTTCAGCTCGGGGTCTGTGTGATAGCCATGGTTAGGCCACCTGAGCTGAGCTGTAATTTCCCATCAGCATATAACGCTATGGCCTTGCCTTTCTAACAGTGATGCTATCAGATCAAACGAGGCAATAGACAGAAACAGACAGATCCATAGCCTCTCAAATGCAGAACAGCATCATTATCAATAATCAAAGGACATGGCTTGGCCTCCTTACTGTGCCCAGGACTGCCAGATTAATCACAACCCCTTTCTCATCACATAGGCTGATCCCAATGATGTGGGATTTCCCTCTGTTTACTGTGAATATCATTGGTTAATAAAGGAACTGCTTTGGGCCTATAGCAGAGCTATAGGGAAGCAGAGCTAGATGGGGAAAACTAAGCTGAATACTGGGAGAAAGGAGGCAGAGTCAGGAAGAAGCCATGGAGTCGCTGCCAGAGACAGACGTCATTTTGCTGGTAGGCCACAACGACCTCGTGATGATGCAAAGATCAATGGAGATGGGCTAAATTAAGATGTAAGAGTTAGCCAAGAAGAAGCTAGAGCTAATGGGCCAAGCAGTAATTTAAATAATACAGTTTCTGTGTGATTATTTCAAGGCTGAGCAGCTGGGAACCGACAAGTGGCCTCCCGCTACATCTCAGGACTCACTTGGGACTAGCTTTATCTCTGGACTAAGAAGGTGAAGATTAAGCATCTCAGCACAAGGACTATATTTTCTCTTTTTTTCCCTAGGAAATACATTTTTCATTCCCATTTGTTTAATTCACTGTCGAATATATTTAAAAATTGGATTTCCTTTTCTTAAAAAAAAAAAAAAGCATACAGCCCACGGTAAGAAACACATATTCTTCAAGGCTAAGGATTTCAACAGCAAAACCCCAAGACAAAGTCTTTACCCAGAGCGGGAAAGCAACTTACGAGTTCACTGGTGTCTGCATTTAGCCTGTGCTGATGCGCTCTTGAACTTTTAAGACTTTTCTTGGTAGAGTTCCTGAATAAGTGAGATTTCCAGCCGTTGGGGGCCATACCGCTTGCAGCCTTTTCTTCACTTAGTTCAACTTCAAATTCTGCTGACAGGCTATGGCTTCCTAATGTCTGAATGACAGATAAATCATTAAAATGTGTGTGTGTGTGTGTGTGTGTGTGTGTGTGTCTACATGAATAGAATCTCCAAGTTTAGAATAACAAAGCAACTCTAAATGCTACATGTATCAAGATATCTACAGAGTAGAATTAAAACCAGTTTGAGGTTTGAGAGCAAAGAAACAGCACTAAATCGAGCATCCAGTGAGCCCTCAAGGTCACCATGGTTCCATCCTCCATCTCTGCAAAAGGAAGCATGATCAATAAAAACTCAGGGTTAGAAACTGGGGTTCAACCTGAAGATCTGAAAAGCAAACCAGGCAGCCACTGACTCTAACAGGACCTTAGTCTGAAATCGCGATTCTTCCCTCCTAGAATCTCAGGAGCCTGCATCTGAGAGCTGTCTCACCCCATCTTATATTCCTCTCTAGGGCTGGGATTAAAGGCATGCATCACTAGGATTAAAGGCATGCACCACTGGGATTAAAGGCATGAACCATTGGGATTAAAGGCATGCACCACTGGGATTAAAGGCATGCACCACTGGGATTAAAGGCATGCATCACTAGGATTAAAGGCATGCACCACTGGGACTAAAGGCATGCACCACTGGGATATTAAAGGCATGCACCACTGGGATTAAAGGCATGCACCACTGGGATTAAAGGCATGCACCATTGGGATTAAAGGCATGCACCACTGGGATTAAAGGCATGCACCACCCGATTGCTATGGCAAGTAGGGTCGCTCCTGGGATTAAAGGTGTGTGTTACCATAACCTGGTCTATAAGGCTGACCAGTGGGACTGTTTGACTCTCAGATCTTCAGGCAGTCTCCATTTATTAAAATGCATTTGAAATGCCACTACATGGGAGGGTAAGACAAAACTCAGAAGTAGGCATGCTGAGGGAACCAAGGGAGAAACACACAGGTCCTACAATCCCCAGAACTGGGAGAAGCAGCAGAGGTGATTCAGTGTAAGCCTGATTCACTTCACATGGGATAACAACAAGGCCTGATTGGCTAAATTTGGCAGCACTACTACTGCCAACTAGCTCCGTATTATTTTATTTATTCGTATTGGACCACCGTTCAGTTTGAAAATGAACGCGTTCTCTTGGGAAAGAAGGCCAAGAGAATATGGTACAGAGTTTAGAGCAATCTGCTTGTCTCCCAGCCGAAGTCCTTGTAGTAGCGTGAGGTCATTCTTATGTGTTAAACAGAAGTGAGGCAGATAAGGACAGGTAAGAGTTATTTCACTTGACAATCCCCCATGTCATCCCAATGCCTTGCTCATAATCATGTCGACATGAAAACTAAAACGGATTTAAAATACCACGTCTCTGTTTCTTTAGCTGTAATAAAATAGCAGCGCAAAAGCAACTTAAGGGGGAGAGAAGAGCTTTGATTGGCTGGCAATTCCAGGTTACAGTCCATCCCAGTCACAGCTTGAGGGAGCAGCTACAGTGGATCCAGCGTCAGGAAACAGAGAGCAATAAGGCAATGGCACTTTGTGAGTCTGCGATTGTCTGCTCAGGGAATGGCTCCACCCACCGTTAAGGTGAGGCTTCCCACATCATTAGTGAAACCAAGATGACATGCCTCAGAGGCCCATCTTCCTAGGGGTCTAGACTCTCTCCAAGTGACAACCTTAACCATTATAATTACATATATTTTAAAATAGAAACTGATAGAGAGGCTTTATATAAAACTGAATTATAAACTTTTTCTGACATTTCATTCTTTGAGGAATTTGAAATTTTGAAACTATCCTGTGTCTGGTCTTTAAAAACACAGTAACAGCTCAATAAGACATGATCCAAATAGCGAATGCACCCTTTAAAAGTGGTTAGTAGTTTTCCAGGTTACTCAGATGTTCGTGTAATTTGTTTACTTTTTAGGATATATATGTGTAATATGTGTAACATATTAGCATATATGTTTTACTTGACATGTACTGCACATATTGAGTGAACTCAGTGTGCTATTTTGTGTGGGGTGCAAATGTATGTGTGGGAGTGTGTGTGCATGCCCCGCGAACGTGTGAGTGAAGGCCAGGTGACAACCTCAGGTTTGGTGCCTTGGATTTGTCCACCTTTCTTCTTTTTCTGAAAGAGGGTCTCTCAGTTGTCTGGAACCTGCCAAGTAAGCTGTCCTGGCCACCCAGAAGTTCCCAAAGATCCACCTGTTGTCCCCAGATACTACATGGTACATGCCATCATGCCTGACTTTTTTTTTTCGTCTGGAAACTAACTTAGGTCCTTGCGCTTAGAAGAGAAGCATGTTATTAACTGAGCTGCCATCCCAGCACCAGTGCGCTTCTCTACAGGTGCTTAAAATTGCCGTGACTGGTCGGGTGATTGACATCTTGGTTACTTTTCAAAGTCTCCCCTCCTCGTACTAGTGCACTAGGAAAGTAACTGGGTGGTAGAATGTTTCCCTTGCACAACAAGGCTCTGGTTTCAGTCCGCACAAAAGAAAAGGAAACGATCTCTCTCAGCTCTTTTGACATCCAGAACTCACTGTGGTCAGTCATAGTTGCCCTTCTGGGCTCTGGAACATTCCTTCCCTCTGCCTGCATCTCTGCACCTGTCAATCACCTTCTCCCTGGCGCTCCCTACCACTCCCTAGTCTCTACAAACCATAATTCTATTTCTTGTTCTATAAGAGCAACAGCCTAGCTCTCACATTTCAGTGCTAGGCATTTGGAAATACAGCAATGACTCACAGTAGGTTTGCTAATCCAAATGCGGGACCGATACACAGTGGGCTGGGGCTTGTCGGGAAATTGAGGGAATTGTTAGCATTGCTTTCGTCTGTGCCCTTACTGCAATGTTTAAATAAAGAAAAAAATGTTTAAATAAAAAAAATCAAGCTAAGTATTCAACTTTAGAGAAACAAATAGTTTCACATATTTTTATAACTACCACTGAGTAATTGAAATAATATTTCATGATGTGTACCTGAAATGTCAAGGGGGTATCTGCAATACACATGTAGGAGCTTATTATAATGCCAAAGCAGATACACATAGTTTAAAATGTATGAACTATAGTCCCAGGGACTTTTAGATTACTTATTCTGCAAGGCTGATAATATGAGAGTGCACAATAGGAGACAAAGGGATAGTGTTTTAGTGGCTAGAGAAAAGAATTTTTTAAAACCAACCATTCACTTCCGAAAGCTGTGAGTGTTGCCACTTGCTTTACCAAGTTGGTCTACAAAGGATCGGGAAATTGCAGCCCTTTCCCCGACCACTGGAGATCTCTCTCCGTCCACTGAGAAGGACCTGTTAGTTTGGACACATGCCCCAGACAATCAATAATCCCTGATCTAATGGATACATTAACTGTGAATTTTGCATTTGCCTGTCTTCCCCTGAGCCTTTCGCTCTTTCCCAGGTTATGAATTAAGGCTTTGAGGCTTGCCTAACTTTAACGCCTCGACCTAGTCATTATTTCCTTGTGTGAAATTAGCTGCAATTTGTTTTAGTAACTTAAAGACTACCGTATTAGCTACCCAGACAGCAGAGGGAAAGCAACTTGGCAACTGATACCTGCATGTTCACGAGTTTGAAGTAGACCCCTTCTTTCTCCATCAGCTCCCTGTGACTTCCTTGCTCCACGATGACTCCATCCTCAAACCCAGCAATGATGTCTGCATTTCGGACTGTAGACAGTCGATGAGCGATCACAATGGTGGTTCGCCCTTCTCTAGCCTAAAGGGGAAACGGACAAATCTGTGGTACATTGGGATTATGGTGCAAACACTGTCAATCAACAGGCACAAACAAGCCTTGGGTAGACGCTGGTTGAAGTGGATGAGAGTGACACCCACATTTTGGTGTACTGAAAGCACAGGCACCTCTCTTCCATAGAAGACAAAAGTCACATTTGACTTCCAGACCAGGCAGGGGGCAACCCTTTCAATATGAGGGCCTATTACTCTGGGACACTATGTAGTATTTGATACTCAAGAAAGTTAAAGATTTGACCTGATAGGTGTCTTCATGTTTGTCTGATGGGCCCTACCTCTGAGCTGTATGGTGCACTGAACACTGGCAGAAACATTTTAGGGAGGTCATTATGAAGCCATAGCTTTCTCTAGAACCTGATCTTTAAGTAATTCATATGTGTGTGAATTATTTATTTATATTTCAATGTATTTGTCTTTTTATTGGTTTAACAAAATTAGTAAATTTATGAAGAAATAGCTTAAAATTTAAAATAAAGTACAGTAAGCCACAGAAAGGAACACTATGCTATCACTAAAAATTGTTATAGAAAAATACTTAGAAATTATAATTTTTTAAAATTAATTTCTTCACATATTTTACCATAAGTGCTTTTGTCAAACAGAACCAAGTGCAAGAAAGAAGCAAAACTATATGGTTCCTCCCACAAGCTTTAATCTAGGTTCATTGCACCCTGGTGGACGGTAGCCAAGACCATTGACCTCTCTCTGCAGCAGACCAGGAGAATCAATAAACCCCAAAAGATGACCTCATTTGCCCCATGGGTTTGTTTCTCAATCTAGACTCCAAAAGACCTGACAAAGATTTGCAAACCATTCCAATTTGCCGCCTCTCCCCAATCCCGGGTGTTTATCCCCCAGGTACCGACCTTATCCAGAGCTGCTTGTACCTCAGCTTCACTTTCTGTGTCCAAGGCTGATGTCGCTTCGTCCAGCAGGAGGATCTTGGGGTTGCGGACCAGGGCACGAGCAATGGCGATTCTCTGTTTCTGTCCCCCACTCAGCTGCGCCCCTCTATCACCAACCAAGGTGTCAAATTTCTAAACAGAAAACCCAGAAAAACTCTGGAAACATTCATTCAACAATTTTACAGTGCTGGGGAATCAAACCCAGGAGGGTTTTGAGCATGCTCGGCAAGCCGTCTACGACTTCTTTGCCTGCATGTAGATCTGTGTGAGAGATCACCTGGAACAGGAGCAACAGACAGTTGTGAGCTACCGTGTGGGTGCAGGGAATTGAACCTGGGTCCCCCCAGAGAGCAGCCAGTGCTCTTAACTACTGAGCCGTCTCTCCAGCTCATATCAGCCTTCTTCAAATATTTGAAATACGAAAGCATAGACTTCGTAGAAATAGATGGAGACAGCTGAAGCTTTGACTGTCATAATGGGTCATAAACTATAACAAGTGAACACTGAATTTAAAAGTTACCACCACATAGCCTATATGCTTTCATATCGTTTTCAAACAAACACAGTCTGTCACCCTTAACTGAATAATTCAAGGGATTCACCCAGCAAGGTTGAGCAACATTGTAACACAAACTTTAGGCTTTGAAGCAACAACTCAGTCCCTAATGTTTCAGTTCTGATTTTAAGGGAGTCTTTACCTGTGGTAATTTCATGATGAACTCATAAGCATTGGCTTCTTTGACAGCTTTCTTTATCTCCTCCATGGTTACATTGCCACGGCCATAGCGAATGTTCTCAGCGATCGTGGTAGCAAACAGTACCGGCTCCTGACTCACCACTCCGATGATTTCCCGCAGGTACCTGACATTGAAGTTCCGGATGTCCTGCCCATCGATGCTAATCTGGAAGGAGGAAGGATTTCCTATTCGGTATTTTAAACAACCTGATCTCTAAGGCACAATGGCTCTTTACTGTGAGAACGTCTTAGCTAGTATTGAATTCATTCAAAAGTTAGATATAACAATTAAACAGTAATATGCAAGAATAAAGCATCCATACTTTCTCCTGATATTTTCATATATAGTTTTTTAAAAATATAGATTATTAGTTATCCTCCATAAGAAAATTTAGATATATAGTTATTTGACACAGTGCTGCTAAAATGACCCAAAGGCCTTTTATGTATTCAAGGGCTCTTCTTCAGCAGTGCACATCCAGTCCAGTTATGCTTTAGGCATGCCACTGTTTTAATTACTAATGATAAATTTAAGTTAACATGCCCCTTACCTAACTAATCCACATATATTTAGATGACATTTGGGTGTTTTGTTATGCTTAACATACCATAATTTACTATCATTTCTTAACTTTTGAACATTTCTTCTTTCAAAAATATTCTAAAAGGGAATTATTAAGTTGAGAAGAAAGATTTTTCTTTCTTAATGTCAATTTACTATTGTTTGCTGGGCATTTACTCCTTGATTAGGAAAAGCTAAATACATAGCTTTATAAGTAACTTAGAAATAGATAGCATTAGCAGAAATAAATAAAACATCTTCTTCATTATAACTAACTAGGACTGGGATCCATTGCTGACCATTTTTTAATTGTTTGTTCTTTGGCAATTTAATACAAATATGTATAAATAAAGTCCTCTCTTATCTTCCTCCAGTCCCTGTCCTTGTCCTTGTCAACCCTCCTACCTACAGGTCCTTTACCTGGTTCTTGTCTTTCTGCTCTACTTTTTGACCCACTGAGCTTAACCAAGGCCATCTATGTGACTATGGGTTTGGAACTATCTGTTAGAGCCTGGTGGGCTCATGGGGGCAGGAGTACACAGGTAAAGAAATGATTGTCCTTCTCCCAGAATCTATAGCCCATATTTTAAGCTGACCATTTTTCAAAAATACTTTGTAAACTGATATTTATCTTCTCCTTTAAAGCTTAATTGCTTAAGAATTCCATACATTGTTTGATAAATTCACCCTCTTGTCCCAACTTTCCCCAGATCCAGCTCCCTTCCACACCCAAAAACTCTTATTTATATATACATATATATAAATTATGATTTATATAGAGATAAAAATTATATGTCTTCATTTATATACACCACACACACATAAATGAAGTCCAACCTCTGCTGTCTATATAATCTTGGATGTAGTCATGTACTAGAGTATGGTAGACCTACCAGGGTACGTAAAGAAAATAACTTTATATTTATTCTCCAATCATTTGTTTGTTCATATCCTAAAATCAGCAGGGTTGCTTTCATAGACTCACATTAATTTCTAAAATAGTAAACTGTTAAGTGATATAGGAGCGCCCAGCACACTGTGGATAGTTTCATTCCCTGAGAAGGTAGCCTGAGCTATAAAATGTAAGTGAGCATGATACAGAGAGAGTCAGCTACCAAACTCACTTCCTCCATGATCTCTGCTCCAAGATCCTGCATGAGTTCCTGTCCTGACTCAAAGATGGACTTCGCCAGTAAGGAGAGGCCAAGTAAACCCTTTCCTACCCTCAGTCACTGTTGGCCATGGTGTTTGTCAAGACCACAGAAAGAGAGCTAAGATCCTTTGTAAAGTTGTGTTTCATAACTGATGACTGACATTTGGGAAACACAGTGTCCTTAAGTTGGGACACCTGAAGAGGAGTGTAAACTGAGTTAGTCTTGTTAACTTGGGGTTGTAACCACTCCGATTGTCATTCTCTGTACAAGAGAATAGCCCTCTTGGGAAGCATATTCTGAAGTCTGTCATATCCTGTAGCATAGCCCACATACACGGAAAAGGAGGATAAAGTAAATGGGTCAAAATAAAGATGAATAGTAGATCTAGGTGAAGGGTATGTGTATTCCCTGAGGGGGAAAACAATATTCTAGCCTGTTCTCACCTCTGTTCTGGTAGGAGATTCAGATTTATCTGTGTTATACTAAAGCTAAAGAAAACAACCATTTTTGCTGAATGTAATTGCAGTTTTAAGATATTTGTGGTCACAATTCCGTGACTGTCAGAAATAACTTTGTGGAATTTGTTTTGTCAGCTTTGACTCAGCTGTGAGCAGTATTTGGTGACAGAAGAGTTCTGTCTAGTGCCTGTTGTTTCAAGTCTTTCACTGAAAGCATTTGCCCCATGCTCAGAAATATGTGCCTTGTCCCAGCGTGTTGCGACACTGTGTGCTCTTCCAAGCTCAGATGCACGCACAGATTTATCTGTAAGAAAACAATATCTAGGGCCTATTTATGCCCAGCTTCCTGAGCCGGGGAACTTGGCTCTTCCCACTTACCGTACCCTCTGTGGGGTCGTAGAGCCTCTGCAGCAGCTGGACAGTGGTGCTCTTCCCACAGCCACTGTTGCCGACCAGGGCCACCGTCTGTCCACTCTGCACCTTCAGGTTGAGGCCCTTCAAGATCTGCAGGAGAAAGCGAGGCAGAACACACTTCACAACACAGCTCCAAAAAAGGAATAATTCAATACTAGTTAGAATTAGGGGGTAAAAGGTATCAATTAAGAGTTTAACTCCAACAGGACAAAGTACATAAACATCTCAGGAAGTAGAACAATGATCAGAGATTAACTTAAGCTGGGAATTCCAGTACTATTGACGGTACCTTGATATTAGCCCGAGATGGATAGGAAAAGTGAACATCACTGAAGTCCAAATTTCCCTTGATGCTGTCTGGTTTGTGTCCTCTCTCTGAAAGACTGTCAATTTTAGGATTCTAAATAAAACAAAATTCAATGACTATTTTATCAAAGAATAAGCAATTATATTTTTAAGGAATAGGGCTTATCAAACGCTAAAAATAAAACCTGGAATAGCATAGTCTTGTTCATATGAGCAAACACACAGTAAAGGTGTGGTGTGTGTATGCATGTGGATGTGTGGGCGTGCATGTGCATGGCACCTATGTGTATGTATGTATACATGTGCATGTGTATATTGTGTTACATGAAACTTTTTTCCTGAAAGTTTATAGGGAATATTCATTTTATTTCATGCAACATTTCACTTCCAGTTTTTGGCATATATGTGTAGATTTTCTAAATGGCCAAATAGGTATGCTTTTACAAATAACAAAAACACATTAGGTAAGTCCAAGTATTTCTGCCTTCAGTGAAAGTTTTTTCTTCCTCAATAATAAACACACAGAATGAGTCAAGGAGACTGATAGAGTGATGAGCACTGTACTACTTAGGAACTATGTACACTTTCATTAGAATTTAGCATTAGATCTAATTCTCTAATTTTAGTTACAACTTTAAATTTTACTGTGTAAATGTAATAACATACTTTAGTACATAAAAATCATCCATTTTCAACGTACTCAATTCAATTCTTTTCAATACAGCTGATTTAAGGTCAAAATAGACAATTCAGTGAGAAAAGGAAACCGTTGCAAAAGCTCAATGTTAATTTGGTCCTATCTATAAACAATTTATCTCTACACACACTATTCTATATAGAAATCATAAAACTGTCCATCTGGCTATGATGTACGAAGCAGATCAATCAGAAACAAACCTTATTTATCCTGCACTATACTAATGGACTAATACAGAGATAGTCAGATGAGTTTAGTGATATTATATTATCAAATAAACCTGTCGAGCCCTCTCAGTGCATTTGTTTCCATGGAGGGCTCAGCATTTCCCACTCGTTCACTGTATTTTACTAATTAGCTTAGTACACGTGATTCAAAGTGTGTAGCCTGCAGCCATACTCAGTTACCAACACCGCAATGACCCTCAGCTTTCAGCTAACAAAAAGACTCACGTTATCAATAATGTCAAAGATCACGTAAGCTGCTCCTCGTGCATTGGCAAAAGCATCAATACAGGGGGCAGCCTGCCCCACACTGAAAGCACCAATGAGGATTGAGAAGAACACCTGAGCGAAAGAGCACAGGGAATGGTTAGGGCAGAATGACACCATCTGTGTTATAGCTTGCTTGAAATACCATGTACAAAGGAGGGGATTTAAGATTTATTGAACACTTAGTAATATTTATTTCATATTAAGAAACTGTATTTGTACATCTTTATGGGCACATTGTGATAATTTGATACATGTATATAATTAGTGTGATAAGCATTTTCATCATTTTAATAAAAAATAAAAACTGCTTCAGTAGAGAACAAAATTTATAAAAATTAATATAGCATTATACTACCTGTGCATTTCAGCATCAAAAATAAGTTTTGCTTAGTCTTCCAAACTATTTGCTGCATTTTTTCTGTTTATATAATTACCTGTCATAAAGACTTCTGAAACCCATTTCATTAGCGCCGAAGTTAATGCCACCAAAGTACTTTCCCACTAGTGTTATTATTCAGTTCTTTACCATTTTCTCTATCTCTGGTTGGGAACTGCACAAAACGTTCAATAGGAAACATTACCGATTTTGACCCCATGGAATTTTCCCTTAAAAGGCTACTGCAGACTTATATATGGACATATGAACAAAATTTTATGCAAAATGTTAACTTATGCTTTTTTAAAAAATATCTTCTTGTAGACCAAGATGGTCTGAAACCCATTATGTAGCCCAGGCTGACCTGGGCCTCATAAGAACTCCTGTTCTCTATCCCCAGTCTCCTGTGTGCTGAGATTAAAGGTGGGGATGGCCATTCCTAGTCAGTTCACCCATTTATAGGACACGAAATTTATAGGACTCTGGTTATTCTGTTCTACAGTATACAGAACAATGCATTTTTCTTCTTGTTTTTTCACTAAAAAAAATAAACCGATATATAAATCCAAGAATACAGTTTCAGGAAACCAGATTAATAGCATACATAATTTAAGAAAAGTATAGAAGAGAAATTACTCTTTTCTCTCCAGGCATAGTAAAACTTCTACATATAGCTTATTTTCTCTGAAACAACAGTCTTGTTCATGTTTACAAAACCCAAACACATTTAATTATCTGTCTCTTATCTCAGTATAAATAAGGACCAATGAGAAAAATTTCTCCATCAGAGTAGATGCTAAGATGTTAATGCAACAGTCTCAGCGCTTTGTGTGGGGCTTGCCAGGTTCCCTTTATCTTGGAAGCCACTTTCAGCCTTGTGACACGGGTATTCTACTCAAACTACAAACGTGGACAAATTCAACACAAGGTTAATGGCAAAGTCAAGACACCACCTCTGTTTTTTTATAAAACATCAGGAGGAAATGAGGAAGTGAGAAAATGTGGCAAACTGCCACAGTGCCAGCAGAGAAGAGAGGGCTGGGGCAGTGCGGTTGTTACTAATGCCCTCAGCCTTGCCCAAGGCCTCGTGAAGCCAGCATAGGGTACATTGTGAGATTCAAGTTTCTGTACGGAAAAAGTTCAGGGACCAAATTATACTTAGGATTTTCATTTTAAGAAACAAGTTTTGAAACATTTCTGTTTAAATGATTTTGTACTGACCAACCCAAACATGGGATGATGATCACAAAATATCAGTGGTTTATAGAAAAGATTGCCCAAGAAAGACCTAGATATTATGACCTCATTTTGGGGAGAGAAAGCATATATATCTGAAAAATACATACCAAAGTTCACCATCAAGTCTACATGAATTCTTAGACTGTAAGTAATTTAAATTTTAAAAGTGTTTATTTTAATCTTTAGAATAATTAGAATATGTTATTTTCATAACCGTGTCATGAGGGTATTTTCACTTTCACATAGACAAGTGAACTAACAAATTTTCTTTGATATTTTAAGAAGCTGGTACTTACTGTGTTGTGAATTGAATTTTATTTTACACATGACCTATTTATGATAATAGATGTATACTATATTCTCAAGTTAAACTAACAGGAGAATAAGGGTAACTCCAATACATGCTATTCCATTCATAAATTCTTTCCATGTTCACTTCCCTTTGCATGTTTTCCCCAGTGGTCAAACCACATGTTATTATCTTGTTCCCATTCATCACTAGGACTTGTATGTTTCAGAAGGTGAGCTCTACCCACATGACAGCAAAGACAAAACAAACAAGCACAACTTATTCTTCCAAAAGAAGGAAGATGGAAAAAGAATAGGCAGGGACAGGAGAGATGGCTTAGGGTTAAGGATACATACTGCTCCTGCAGGGACCAGGTTTGGTTCATTGTACCTATAGCAGGTGACTCATCACAACCTTCTTTAACTCCAGGTCCAGGGGAATCCTACACCTCTAGTAGGTACTTGCACACTCATCAAACGCACACACACACACACACACCTTAAAATAACACTAAAAATAAATCTTTAAACAAGAAAGAGAAGATGGGTGGAAAATCAACACAGATTCCTCATAAATATTGGAGGTATTACTTACTGTCACTGCATTTCCAATAGTATACTCTTTTGAGATGACCAGAGTGGACCCATACCAGAAGGCCAGTGCATAGGATGCATATATTAACAAGAAGGCGATGCCCATGGATATGTTTGCTGAAATAGCCTTTTTTATTCCAATTTTTTTGGCATTTTCTAAATGTTTCTCATACCTGTCATAAAATGAAGAGGCGAATGTTATGATGAGAAAAACAATTTACAACCTGAACCATAATCACCTCTTTTTTCAGCAAGGAGGTTTTTTGTTTTTGTTTTTTAAAAAAGGTAATAAACTCTTGGGAGCCCCAGCATCCTGGGAAGTGGCCCCATTCAGGATCAGTGCTCACTAGAAGAGACCTAGCCTGCTCCTGACCGGCCTGCCTCGTCTATGCTGAACTCTCCCATGCCAACTAGTGTTCCCATGGCTGCCCCAGAATTGAAGTCGCACTCCTGGGATAGAAAAAAATCTTATTATTGTCTTCATGGCCAGCATCACCAGTCAGGATTAAGGGAGAAGGAAAATAAACAACATAATCCCAGATGGCTACTCTAGACTCTTTGATGGTTACATTCTTAATTCAACCTTGTGCTTTCCTCTCTAAAGAAAAGGAAATTTTCCCTAGGTTGCTCTTCCGAGTAAGGGACGGAAATTCTGCGTGTTCTTACACATAAACCATGGGCTTCCTGCTTCGATTTTTATAAATCAAGCTGCCTTCATTGCCAAGTCAGGTGTAAGGTCAGAAAGTACCTCCTGCAGGACATATGGTCTTTCTCCATTTTTTTTTTAGACTTTAGTTTCATTGACTGAGAAATGGAGGAAAGAACTTTACCAACTAATGCCTACTTAGGAAGATAATCATGAGGCTGGCGGATAATTACAAAGTGGAGTTAGTATATTAATGGGTACATAGTTGGTGGCAAACTTGATAATTCTTGTTTCTGTTGTTCCTACCATACTACAATATATTTTCTTATATTTTTCATCCTATTATCATCTTACTTTTGAATATTTTAGTATTTGAATATTTTAAGTTCACATGCAGCTATATATGTATACATATGTATTTACAAATCTTACTAATGGTTTTAACAAATTAAAGTATTTTTACATCAGGTTAAATTAATTACACTCTTCCGTGCTAGATTCAATCACTGTAGAAATTCCAGGGTTGGCTCCCGAATGGATTTACAATGAAACTCTGAGGGAAATATCATATAAACTGGAGTATTTCTTTTTATCAACACTCCCCAGAAACATCACTATATTTTTAGTTCAACCAAATGAGGCATGGAAATTGATTAGTCATTTTTTTAAATGTATGCTGCCATACAGAAAGGTTTTCCTAAATGCCTCTAAGCACCCAGTTCTCTAGAGTACTTTCCTCCACTGTGAATGCTGCATTCATCCAGCAGAGCTGTGTTCGAGGAGGCAGCCAGGGCACCACATCCAACACTGTGGTTACTGCTGAGTGGCAGAGCCTCCAGGTGCATGGTGCAGCAAGATTGCCCTGAGCCCCAGGGTGATGCAATGCTCTGGTGAGAGTGGGCATGCTGTAATTACCTTCACTGGGTAACGGAGCGGCGTGATTACACTGCCATCCTGAGGTCCAACTGAGGGTTAGTGTGGTCTGTGGGGACTATTGTGTACGGGAAGCAACAGTGAGAGAGAGAAAAGGAAGAGGTTAGAGAACTAGAGACACGCTGGCTGTGAAGAGGGATGAAGGATGGAGAACCAGAAAATGAAGAGGAAGAGGTTGGAGAACCCGTGTATTTAACACTGGAAACTTGGGGAATTTCCAGACACTGTATTCAAAGAGTTGTGGGTATCAAAAGTCTCATGTAAAAATATATCTATATGGGGTCATATTTCAACTTTATTGAGGGAAATTATTTTAATGAGAATATTAATGATTTATATACACATATATTTATCTCCAAACTCATCAAGATAGGCAGACTAAGTATATAGAACCCTTTATCAATGCTATCTCAATGAAATTGCTTCTGTTTGTATTGTTGTGTTTTTAAGCCATTGCTTGTGTCCTCCAGCACATGGCCATAGAGAAGAGCTTCTGGAATAGAGACAGAAAGCCAGATGGGAGGTGAGGAGCTATGCCCGGTTCTCCCAGCCCCACAGAAAATCCTGGGTTGTGACCAGGCGAGCCACATCTCAGATTTTTCTCTTCTGTGTTCCAGTTCATAGCCACTAAGGGAGTGGAAAAGTAGAAAGTACCTTGGTAATTGTACTTTACTGATAGCCTTTGGAACCCTGCATATTTCTTTTTATGCAGTAAAAATTATTATGCTGGGAAGCAAGCTCCTAGGCATCATCGGGCCTCTAAAAGAGTCTGTACAACACAGAAGGATGAGAACCCCCAGTTTGAACCTGACAAGTCACAGCCAGTGGTGACAGCTGCTTCTATCATATGGGGAAGGTGACTATCAGGAAAGAGAGAGCGGTAAACACATATCACAAAAGAATGAAACCACGTGAAAGTGGATTCTTTGAATCAGCCGACAAAGAAACTTCCTGACCTTTCTAGTTCTTTGTTCTGGCCCCCGAAAGCTATCACGGTCCTGATGGCTCCCAGAGCCTCTTCAGCCACGGCACCGGCTTTTGCGTATGCAGCCAGTTCTTTGTCACTGAATGTTGAGAGTATCTGTTCAGAAGAGACACGGTCACGACTTTAGCATGGAGAGAAGACATAAAAGACACAATGCCTTAGCCTCCATTTCCTCATGCAGACCTTACACTTTACAACACTGAAACCAGGTCTCAAGGCGGGACTTAGCGTGCCTCTTATAAAGGCTAAATCCGGACTACCCGAATCATCAGGGAAAGTTTATTGGAGAATCCTGTCAAATTCCACACCTCTTACACCTTGGAAAGTGAATTATGCTTTTCCTTTCTAATGTCATAATTTGTGTGTGAGAGAGATGTGTATATATTTGTGTATATAAGAAGAGTATTAATAGCAAAAATATTATATCTTATTCCAATTTGAGCATCCATGCTTCTTAAAGATAGTCTCTCATTGGCTTGGAGCTCACTATTAGTCTAGGCTGTCTCAACAGCCTTCCCCAGGCCTGGAACTCACTAGCTAGGCTAGGCCAGCTCAAGAGCCATCCCCAGGGATCTGTCTGTCTCTGCCTCCCCAGTGCTGACCTTACAAACTTGTAACACCAAACCCAGGAATTTAAAAAAAAAATGGATTCTGGGGATCTAACTATAAAAAAAAAATGAGGACTTACCCTCATTTTTGCAAGGTAAGATGAAAATGATACTTTCAAACTGTTAATGGTGATTCTAGATAGTAGAACTAGATAATAGACAGTTAAATAAGATAGCAGAAGAGAAAAAATCAAAACAAAAGAGTTAAAAGTAATTAAGTGAATCATCAATCTTAGAGTGTATAAAAATAGCCAGGAAATTCACTCAACTCTAAAATGTTAGCTCAAGTAAATATTATTTTATGTGTATGCATACAAGTTAAAATTGACAGAGTGCTATGTAATTGTCATGGGGGCCGTAACCCCTGCCCCATTTAAAACTTCTATAATTCGTTCAATCATTTGGAGGACTATGTTTAAATTTGTGTTTTCTTAAATAAAAGTATAACCATACCTGTCATTTCAAACATCACATGAGAATATTTACTCAGAGAGGTAACAGTGAAATGAAGAATAGTGATTAAAGTAAGAACTGTAGTGTTTGGAATCATATTAAACATTAATATTCATATTAAAGCTCTATGTGAATGACATACTTCTGTACATGGCTTTTGCTGACACTGAGCACACATCTGAATGGGCAGTAGATACATATACACTCTGAATACACGGGCCAGCACACAGAAGAATGTTGGGGTTTCACACACCTTTGCCCACACAGCTGTAGAGAGCCCCAGGATGGGGCTGATGGCCATGATCACCAGTGTGAGCTTCCATCCTCTGAGGAACCCCACTATGAAGCCTGCAAAAAACGTGGCTATTGCTTGAAAGAACATTCCAACCTTGTCACCAATTCCTTCACTGATTTTGAAGATGTCACTACAAAAAATCACACCTAGATGGTTACGAGGTCTTCAGTCAGAAGGTGAAGCAGACATTTAATAAACACACAGACAAGAACACCATGCCCATCCTACTGAGAGTCTTGTTTAGAGTCAGCCTCTTGGCTCTTTTCCCATGAAAACACTACACAAAGGAAACTCAGGATGAGTTCATGTTTCTAAGAAGTTAAGGCTATGAAGCTGATCCTATGAAATCCGTTAATCCTATCACAGAAGCATTAACACTATGGCCAAGAGTCAATTTTTTTAAAAGAAGAAATTAGGAAAGGTATTACAACAGTCAAAGCACATTCACAGAAAAAAAGTCCTATTCTATGTCAGACATCATTTCTCTAAAATTAAAAAAGTGTATTCCTCTCCCTCCTTTCCTCTTTCTTTCTTTCTTTCTTTCTTTCTTTCTTTCTTTCTTTCTTT
>LOEQ01004671.1:19031-31592 GCA_001685075.1 Bramus lutescens | reverse complement strand
TAGCTGTAGGGCATTGTTTACTCCATCTTTGGTGTGGTAATTTCCCACCTGCCTGGGTAGAAATCCTTGTGCAGCAGCAAGGTATATAAGGATTTCCCCAAGGTTAAATAAACGGCATTCAGCTGATCTCCTTNTGTAGGGCATTGTTTACTCCATCTTTGGTGTGGTAATTTCCCACCTGCCTGGGTAGAAATCCTTGTGCAGCAGCAAGGTATATAAGGATTTCCCCAAGGTTAAATAAACGGCATTCAGCTGATCTCCTTTCGAATGACCCAGGTCTCTTTGTGTGTTCTTTCAATCTCCAGGCCCTTGCCTGGCTCGCATATGGTACAGTGGCGTGCAAACTATACCGAGAGGGTAACACAGAATCGGGTGTTACAACTGAAGACAAACATTTTCTCACTTGAGAGTTCCCTTTCCCAGATGTTTGGGTCTCATTGACAAGAAACCAACTAGGATAATGTTCATCTAGAGATGAATGGATAAGAAAAACACAGTACATATACACAATAGAATATTACTTAGCTCTAAATAAAAGTGAAATTTTTAGGTAAACGGATAGAACTAGAAAAAATTATACTACGGTAACTTAAAACCCAGAAAGATAAATATGACACATTCTTTCTCACACATAGATCCTAGCTTCAGATTGTTGGTTTTGTGTTTTTAACCATGAACTTATATGTAAGTGTATAAAGGGATCTTTGGGGTTGTACTAAGGGGAGTGGAACACTGGGAGCCAAAAGAAGGTGATGGGCATTGAGGGAAAATCAGGGAGTAAAGGTGAGGATTACCTCAAAGGAAGGGAACATGAGAAGCCACATAGAAACCATATAGTGAATGGCTAACCAAAACTGAGGGTCTATAAAGTAGTCTTATAGAAACCATTAGTTAATAGTTTCAATTACAGCCTTTAAAAAGTGTTCAAGCAGTATCACCCTGCATGGGTTGATAACGCCACTGCCAGAAAACGGGTTATTAGATGAAAATTACACAATAAGGCAAGGATTCCTCCCTAAGAGTTACTAGTCAGGGAAATTGCAGAGGTCTCTAAAACAATATAAACTTTCATCCTTGAATGTCCTTGGTCATCCACCATAACTATATTGTAAGGCCCTATTACTGAAGATACCACACACTTTGCAGGAAATAGAGAAATCGATCTCCCTGCTGGTAGTTTTCACAGTGTCCAAAGGGGCTATGCAGGCTACGAGGAGAGAAAAGACACAGCTGATCTTAACTAGCCCTGAACCCTGCATGCTACAGTACAGACTCCATGGGAAGGATTGCCCACTGGTGCAATAATGACATAGCAGTTTTAGGGAACTGCTTTCTGGTTGGATTTGAGACCTGTTATACAGGAGGGAATTTCATAACTGAGCCCATAATTCTGCTCAAAAACTCTTGGCTGGGGAGATCATAGATTCTAGGGTAGGGTAGAACTCAATATTACTTTTTCCTAAATGGGAGTCAAGGTGTTAAATTGCCGTCTGAAGATTTATGCTTACACTCACAAACTTTGGCTGCTCACTACCTTGGTCAGAGAAGCTTATTTTGCATCAGTTAATGGACTGATGCGTATTTATTCAAGTGCTGACATAAGAAACTGGGTGTGAAATAGGCTATCTATATTACCACTGCACCCACAAGGCTCAAGGCCATCACAGAAGAGGAGGCAGAAAGAATGTTAGAGCCAAAAGATGGGGAGGAGGGCTGTGAAATGCTGTCTTGTGGGCGTGGCTGGCCATCACACTCAGAGACTCACAGCTATGAGTTGCCTGCACAAGATCTAGACAAAACCAAGCCAGCCCAAATTTCCAGTTTAGAAGGAGCAGACGACCTCAGGCCCCACCTCTTTCTGAGCTGCTACTGACAGTGGATAGTTGCCGAGGTGGGGGGGTGACCATATTTTTTGAAGCTGTGATCATTAGTAGGTTGCCCATGTCAGGGGATGGTCTCACATTCATGCACGTATGGAGAACACTAGCTGGACTTAGTGGAATATATTATTAGACCCAGAGTTCGGAGAGTGCTTCAGGGGTATGGAGGAAGTTGGAGGGGAGATGAGAGTAGATATGATCATATTTAATTGTATACATGTACAGGCTTCTCAAAGGGACAATAAAAAAGAAACCAGTCAAGAAATGAATAATATAAACATACACACTGTGGTTGGCTGATATGTGCACTCAGCTATATCATTGAGGTCATCAGAAATACAGTGGCAAGGTACTGGAGAGATGTCTCAGCAGTTCAAAGTACATATTGTTCTTACAGAAGATCTGAATTTGTTTCCCAGAGCCTATACTGGGAGGCTTTAAAAAGTTCAGAAAATAAACCTTTGAAATACAGTGACAGACATCACAAGTCTTCTGGTAAGATTAATCACAAAACTCACTGGATGGCCACTACACATGCAACTTACCCAAGGAGTCAAGGGCCTGAGAGATTTTCCCTTTTTACAAATGCAAGTGTTCAAAGAGGAGAACTTTCGAGTGCTTTTATACACCCAGCATGCTTATGAAGTATGCCGTGTGATAATACACTTTAAATTTGCAAAAGATGCCTAAACCAAATTAGGAGTCTACAAACATCTGTATAGAATTTCCATTTCAATGTGGTTACCGACTAAAAGAACTATGTGCCAGTGGATAATAAAGAATAAGAATTAATAAAAACTTCAAAAACTAAAAATACTCCTCAAGAAACCAGACAATGAGAATAATGCTGAAATTTAAACAATAACAACAAATACAGTGGTAAATATTAAAAGCAAAAAGGAACATTTAATTTTCAGGATTTTAACATTTGGGTCTTAATCTCTCAGGATCCTGATTTGGGGCATTTAAGATCATAATGTTCAGAAAGGTGTCTCTGAGGATTATGGTCAGCACCAGGATATCCGCATCACAGCTAATCGGGGGCCTCCGTCTGCACTTGTTTGGTAACAGGGACAACTCTATCTTGTATGTTCCTCCAGTTACTCATGCATCAATTAGCTTATACCACGACGATAAACTGTATTTCTCCTTTGTACTGCACTAGTAAAAGAACTCTCTACCATGTGTATGTGTGTGTGTGTGTGTGTGCGTGCATGCATGCATGCATGAGTGTGTATGTATGTACACTGTGTGTATGTAGGCACATGTGTGTGCCAGTGAATGCACGCATATGCATTTGGAGGCCGAAGGTCATCCCTAGGGGCTGATCCTCAGGAGCCATGGGCCTTGTGTTTGAGATGGCCTTTCACTGACTGGGTCCTGAGGCTCACCGATGAGGCTCGACCAACTGCCCAGCAACTCCCAGCAAGCTGCCTTTCTCCACCTGCCAAGAGCTGGGGTTGTGAGTGTGCTACATGGGTACTTAAGCCTGAACTAAGGCCCTGTACTTGCAAAGAAGCACTTGACTGTCCGAGCTCTCTCTCCTGCCCTTTAATTTTCTCTTTATGGCAAGATGTTTAGACACTTGTACACTGATGATGGAGACGTGTGTGTGTGTGTGTTTCTTGTAATATTATGTCTTTTTCTATTTGTTCTCTGGAAATTTTCCTTTCCTATCTGAATTTCTTATCTCCTTCAGATAAAGGTTATTATTATTGATTTCATTTCTATCCTTTTTATTTAATAATTTCTGCCTTCATTTGGATTATAACAGGTACCTTTGGCTAATCATTGTGCTTTCTTCTTCCAGGATAATGCCTGGATTCTAGAACCCTCAGGCTCACTTACTGCACCCACAACTTTGATAATAAGTTGTGCCATGTACTTTAATTTTATCTATGTATGTGTAGCTCTTGGAATATCATCACATCAAGAGTTGATACTTTTGCTTTATGTATATACTTATCATCTTCTTTCTTCTGATTTTTTTATAACTCAGTGTGCTATCTTGGATCCTTTTCTTCACTCTAATGCATTCACACTTGATCTACTTCAACTGTCTTGGATAATCTTCTTTCTAGCTTAAGAGCACTCTTTCATATTTATTTAAAGTTGGTGATGAATTTTGTCAGCTTTTTCCATCTGAAAATTCATTTCACTTTGAATATTAAAAATTATAGATTATTTGGGAGCTTGGTTCACTGGATATGAAAATTCATCATGCAACTATAGTAATCAAGATGATGTGTTCTGGAAAGAGACAAAACTAAGGGAAATCAAAATAGAGAACTTAATACTGATGAGACTGGTCTCTGGTTCAGGATGCCTCCTTAGACACTCTTTTAACCACAACCTGGAAGCAAAGAAGAAGGTGAGACAAATATGCTAACCGTGTTCAGTCTTTAACGCAGCCCCCAGCCCACTGACCTTTGCGCCTTCACTGCTCCTTGCACCCCTCTCCTTCATAACTGAAGTTGCAAGCAGCTACAGACTTTTTGTCCTCTCTGCCTTCATAGCCCTGGAAAGCTCCAATATCCACCACTACCTCATATCATCAGTCTTGCCAAGCATTAAATTTGTTCTATACTGCATTCTTAATATGCTTGCATTTTCCAGTTATTGTCAACTCCGTGGCTTGTTTTGAAATTATGTTTAAGTTTTCTACAGTGAAGACAGCTGTATCTGTTATTTCTTGCATCTTATGGAAGTCACTTGCTTCTACTTCCTACTTACTCAGGCAATATCACTTTCCTTCTCGGGTCTTTGATGGGGTTGAAGACTAGACAGTTACAATTACAGCCCTCTCATATCTTAGCTGGGGCATATTAGGTACAAGACTTAGACTCTTCAGGATAGGACAGCTATTGGAATAATCTCTGCAATTAGCCAATTACCTATGGTCTGGACATTTAGAATGTGTTTCTTGTTTGATGTTGTTCTTGGTGGTTGTAGTTTCATTTTTGCGAATGGCGTTACCATTTCTTCAGCACAATGCTTAATAGCTGTTCTTATTGTATATAGTTTTTTAAAAACATTGTGGTTTTTCTTTTTAATATTTATTTATTTATTATGTATACAATATTCTGTCAACATGTAGGCTTGCAGGGCAGAAGAGAGCACCAGACCTCATTACAGATGGTTGTGAGCCACCATGTGGTTGCTGGGAATTGAACTCAGGACCTTTGGAAGAACAGGCAATGCTCTTAATCGCTGAGCCATCTCTCCAGCCCATGTATATAGTTTTATGTTAGGTTTAGAATCTTCTTATTGAGAAAAAATGGGGGGAAGAGTTGTGGGATTTCGATCCCTTTAGCCAATGATTTTTGGGGGTTATGAGCCCTATGGGCTAGGCTTTCTTTGGGTACATGACTGGTTAAAATAGAGAAGACAGCCCCCCCTTGCTCTCTTGGGTAGTTGGAGCTGGAGCAAGCAGCAAACAGAGCCTTGTGATTGTTCTCTCCTCCCTTGGGCAGAACAACCAGACACAGCGGGTGTTCAGACCAGCAGGGGCACTTCCCTTATGCCATATCAGTAAGTGTTTGTCCACACTTTATACCTTAATAAATTCTTAAAATCTACTAACAGACTCTCGTGGGTTCTCGTAACAAGACTCACAATGATATTTTTTTTTTCTGTGTCATTCCTTGATGCATCCCAGCAAACACAAATGTCTCTCTAGTTCATCCACACTCTCGCTTTCCTAGGAGGTTATTTCCTGCCGTCTCTTTCCTCGGACCTGTTGTTCTCATCTGCCTTTGTATCCTACGTAATCATGGCGCTTCTCATTGCACTGATTAATAACAGGAGCCATCATAAAGACATGGGTCCTCGTGCCACATCTGGGTTCACTCTGAGTCTTCCCAGGGAAGTTGTTTCTCTAAATGAGCTGATCACGCCCCTGGGTGCAGCCTGCCTTTGTTAGCATCCAGGCGAACCTGGCCCCATCCCTGGAGGACCTGATAGACTTCATCACCCCTGCATCAGGCCTGTGTGCATGGCAGACAGTAGTCTGTCCCTTTAAAAGGTGAAAATTCTGCCTAGCTCTCTCTCTTCCTCTTCCCCTTTCTGTCTCTGCATATCTTTGTCTGTTTCTTTCTCTTTTTCTCCCTTCTGCTTCCCTTTCTCTCTCCTTTCCCTTCCCCCACCTCAGTAAAAGCCCCACTTAAGCTCTGTCTGCATGCCCACTTAAGCTCTGTCTGCATGGCATATTTGTCTCTTAACCCCTGTGGGGACCCGTGGCTCCATTATACCAAGGTCCATCTAGTGCAGAATCATTACATTGATGTTGTGACTCTGCCAGGCTCTCCCTGGCGTCCCTCCCACCAGTGGGAGAAGGGCTGAGGCAAACAGGGACCCTGACCTGGACCAACAGCCCACTTTCCAACTATCCAGCCACTGAATCGCTTTGCACAACACTGGCTGCTTCAATTGGTGAGGTTCCCCCCACCCCCTTGGGGCAGCCACTGCCTTCAAGGCTACAACTGGTCCCTTTCGCCGTCACCTCGGGCAGGTCTCCACAGTTGAGGACCAAGGCCTATTTTTCTCTTCTTCCTCCTTCCTTTTCTCTCTGTATCTCTGTCTTTCTCTTTCTCTCTCAGTCTCCCTTTCTCTCTCCCTTTCTTTCCCTTTATCTCAATAAAACCCAACTAAAGGTCTATCTGCATGGTGTATTTATTTGCCTCTTGCCTGCCATGGGAACTGTTGGCTCCTTCCGTCAAGGTCCATCTCATGCAGACTTCTTCGTCTCCCTTTGTATTTCACTATCTTCAGAAGCTCCTACGCCAAAGTAGATGTCGTAGCTCTTCTACACTCCCGTCCCTGTACCCATCCATCCTAACAGAGACATGTATATTCTTCTTCCTGACAAAGCTCCCTTGGTCCTCTTCCCTGCAAGCTGCCCCCCACATCTCTCTCTTCTTTGGAGGCAGACTTCTTGAAAGAACTGTGCCATGACATCTATTTCCTGTCCTCTTGTTCTTTCTTAGATCCAATCCAAACAGGAATTTGACCCTTTAACACTAACGAAACTGCTCCTGTCAGGGTCACTGATAACCTTTAGATTGCTAAATAGAAAGGCTGTGGTTCTTTTTCACTTGAGAAACTCAAGTGTTTGCTAACATAATCACATTCTCTTCCTGATTCACTTTTCTGGTGTCCAGGATAGCGCCCATTCCTTGCATTGTCCACTGCTTCCTTGTCATTCTTTCTCAGTCTATTCTGATAGCCTCCTCTTTTTATAATATTTTTAATTTTATTTTTGAGATTACAATAATTACAAGATTTCTCCTTTCCCTTTCCTCCCTCCAAACATATACCCTTTCCACCTCTCCTCCAAAACTATGGCCTCCCCTTTCACTAATTGTTGTTGCATGCATATANTATATATATATTTCTAAATACAACTCGTTCAATCCATATAATGATACCAGTATGTAAGTTTCAGGACTGACTGTTTGGTACTGTAAAGACAATTGTTGTGCCCTTCCTGGGGAAGGATTCATCTCCTCTTCCCAGCTTTCATTGGCTGCCTGTAGTTCTCTGTGTAATGTTGAAGTCTCCTGGGCTTTTCCTTGTCCAGTTTGGCACGTTCACTGATGTCATCCTTGTTCAGCTCACATTTGAACAGTCGTGTTGGTGAGACTTTATAAGTATCTCTGGTTTTAGGAGGAGACACAATTTCCCAGCAAACTCCCATCTGCTTCTTACAATCTTTCTGTCTCCTTTTCAGAAATGTTCCCTGAGCCTAGACATAGGAGTGTTTTGCAGATGTACCCATAGGAAATGGACTCCACAACTCTGTAATCTGTTTGCTTGTGGGTTTCTGCAGTCGTCTCTGCTGGGGCACAGAAAGTGGAACCGTGGGGAAGGCTAGGAGAAGGCTGCTACCAAGGCACGGGTGGCCAGACTTGACTGGAGCTTTTGCTGTGGGAGCTGGACCAGATCTGCTGGGCTGTGAACAAGTGAGGATTGGATGATAGAAAGTACTCACCACGCTATATTGTAGAGGAGGATTGGGAAGGCTGGATATGGAGTGAGTGGGGTCCTTTTACAAATGTCACTTTCCAAAAAGTGACAGAGGTGCTCCAAAGCTCACTTACTGGTCTTTTCATCTCTCCAATCTCATGATCTTTGCCATCTCAGTCTTGCAGCTTTAAAGAGAATTCAAATCCAACCGTTTCTCGTTATTTTTATCTTAGATCTTCTTCCCAAGTCCTACCTTTTATGTTCACGACATCTTGAATGGTTGTATTAGGTGTTTAGTGGCACATCAAATCTAATATGTTCGCTGGACTCCTGATCGGTTCTTCAAACTGGCTCCTCCAACGGGCTTCTTCTCAGTTGGTAATTTGGGTTTTCTAGTTGTCAACACAATTAAAGTCATCCTTCTATTTCTTTGATATCACATAATCAGTCCATCTGGAAATTATGTTGATTTTCCTTTGAAACAGACCCCAAATCTTAATACTTCTCTATGTGTCCAGTTCTGCCACCACCACATGAGGCACCACTATCTCTTGCCTAAGTTACTCCAAGAACGTAATTGTTCCTCTGCCTTGGTCTCTGCTCCATCTTCTGCTTATGTCCTCTTTCTAAAGAACAGTCTAGCATAATAGTATTTTGAGAGGTGAATCAGCTTGTGTTGTTTGCCACTCACAACTCTGCGCAGGCCCAGTTCACTAGTCATAGCCCACAGTGTTTCACACTCTGCCTGCTTCTCTGACCTCATTTTCATCTTCTTTCCTTGCCTAACCCTGACACACACACACACTCACACACACTCACATACACACACACACTCACACACTCACTCACACACACTCACACTCACACACATTCTCTCTCACACACACTCACACACACTCACACACATTCTCTCACACACACTCACACACACTCATACACACACACACACTCACACACACACACACACTTGGATTTTGGATTTTCCTCAAATAAGAGAAGCAGTAGGTACACCAGTTCTGCCTCAAATTCTCTCTTCCCAAAATTCACATGGTTCACCCTTTCACTTCTTAAAGTCATTTCTCAGTTACAATCTTTGCAGTGACAGCAGCCCAATTTCTACTGTAGAAGCTGTATTCCACAGTCCTTAGTTTCTCAGCTCTTCCCTCTCCACTTGGTTTGATTTCTCTACAGCATTGATAGCCTTCACATGCGCAAAGATAATTTTCTGTTTTATTCATAAAAACATCCAACAACCCCACACATTTCTGGCTTCTTGTTAGAGTGTGAAGATATAAAGAAAAAGCTGTGTCACCCCTGTTCACACTCAGGTGTTTCCATCTGTCGCCCTGAGACTCAGTGACAGCAGGACACATCAACATCAGTCGCCAAGATGCAACTATAGCCACTACAAGTCACATGCACTTTTTATATATCCCTTATAAAAAGGAAGGGCCATCTCCCCCTACTTTTTGCCTTCCACTCTTGCTCAGAGGCAGTCTCTGCATCATCCCCCCCAATAAAGCTTTTATGTGGTACCTTGCATGGCATGACTTTGTGGAACCCTTTGGCTCCAACCCATCAAGGTAACTTCTACCATTAAATCATGAGAACTCCAGTACAAAACCCAAATTTAGATGGTATCTTATAGTACCATTGTAGACAGAAGTTTCTGTTCTGCCCAGTCCCAAAGAAAAAAACAAAGGCTTATATTAATTATAACCTGTTTGGCCTCTTAGCTCATGCTTATTATTAACTAGCTCTTAACAACTTAAATTAACCAATAATTCTAAACCCATGCTTTGCCACATGGCTTGGTACCTTTTCTCAGTAAAGCACTCTCATCTCACTTCCTCGGTATCTGGTTGATGACTGTGTCTCTGCTTTTCCTTTTCCCAGAAGTCTCTCAGTCTGGTGGCCCCACCTATAATTCCTGCCTGGCTACTGGCCAATCAGCATTTTATTAAATCTTTACGGCATACCATCACCATGTATATATGATATCATATGAATCTCAAACTAAAAACATGTTTAAATAAGGAAAGTGCTAGTGGGTTCAGCTTAGAGTGGGAAAACAGGGACTTCCAAAGAGTAGGTGAATTTTATACAGTTAGTAAATGATGGAATTGGTGTTCCACCTCTGACCACATGACTCCAACTTATTCTTCTATATCCCTGGGGAAGGTTACAACAAGTCAGAAACCATGTTTTTTTCCTTCTATTAATGGTCCCTTAGCATAAAGGGGGTTCATGTGTGGGTGACAAATCAATGATTTCAACTATACAATAAAATATTTGCATTACAAATAAAAATTATATAAGGAAAGATCAATAGAAAGCAAACTATATTTACCAAAATATTTAAAATTTAGCAAGATATTGCCAAATATACCAATAATAGCTTTCCCTGAAGAGGGTGTCATGGATTCTATTCTAAACACAGTTAACTTGATGATGATCTCTGTGGTACCTTCTCCCAGTATTTTGCTTTCATGGCTGCTAAAAATTGGGTCTGGCATGCTCCAAAATGTCTGGAGCATGTATTAAAAGGCCTAGTCCCCAGAGGAGCGCTTTGGAGAAGTGATAAAATCTCTTAGAGGTGGAGTCTAGTGGAAGATGTCCAGCTCAATAGGGGACATCTTAAAGGGCACTATGGGGACATAGTGTCTTCTTCTTTTTCTTCGCTCTCTGATTTGTCACATGAGCAGTTTAGCTCTGCCACATATTTGTGCCAGGATGTGATGCTCCACCACAGATACATAGTGCTCTGTGAATGACCAAAGAAGTTGTATGGTGACTCATTTCTCAAAGGGTCCTGCCTTCCTAGGCTGCACCCTCCTAGGTCCTTTGGCTAGAGAACAGGAGCTTTTGTTTCTGCATGTTGCCATTTCTGGATCCTTTCATCCTTCAGCTGGGACAGAGGATGCAACAAACCAACAAATCAGGAACTCGCTACCACATGCTGTTCTTTGGGTCCCAAGACCTTTGGCCAGTCTGACTTATTATCTCCAGTTTTCAGAACGTTCAGAAATGTCAAAAATTTCGTAATTTTTTTTAGATGTGTCATTCGGTATTTTCAGTTGTACTTTGCAGGACAAATAGGATAATGGGCTTGCTCTATTTCCCTAAAAGTGATTGCTAAATGTTTAAGGGTGTGTGTGTAATTGTTCATAGTATAGGAGAGTTCAGTCCATGGTGGCTTGGCACCATGGACTAGAGCAGAACCTTGTAGTGGTAAGAGGGTGTAATACAGAGTAACTTCTTCACCTCATGCTGGATGGGAAGCAGGGGGAAAGGAAGGGACTGGGACCCAGTGTAAGGTGTGGATTAGAGGCCTGACTTTACTAAGCAAGCCGCTTCAAAGGTTTCCATATATCCTAAGATAGTACTACCAATTGGGGGGTAAGTGCTTACACATGAGCATTGTGGGGAACATTTAATTATTTAAACCATAATAATCTGTCCCTAGCCCCTAAATGATTCATACATGTCTAATAATAAAAGATGAACTTGCAAGACCCGAACCAGTGACCTCTGCCAGAGCAGGCCTGAACCAATGACCTCCACCAGAACAGCCCTGAGACAGCAACCTCCATGAGAGCAGGTGCAAGCCAAGCACCTCTGTGGGACCAGGCCTGAGCCAGTAACCTTTGTGGGAGCAGGCCCAAGACAGTAACTTCCATGAGAGCAGGCCCAAGCAAGTGACCTCCCTGGAAGCAGGCCTGACTGAACTCTAGGATTGCAGAGCAACCTCCTGGAGTGTGGAATGACCTTCAGGAATGATGAGTGACCTCCAGCTTGACTGGAACTGTGACCTTGACTCCACAATGAGGAACAATCATCTGAGCCTTGGATCCATTGGCACCTGGAAGATTGATCACCAGACACACAGCCCCAACTACATCAATCAGAGAAAAAGATGGATAGACAAGGTAAGATTATTCTCAACACCACAAAGAGCAACATGACACCAACAAAAGTAGTGTCTCGAAAACAGCAAGACCTGAACACCCCAACACAGATGAAGCAGAAGAAAATGACCTAAAAAATAACTTTAGGAGAATGCTTGAGGCCCTTAAAGAGGAAATGAAAAGTTTCTCAAAGAAATGGAGAAAAAGACAAACAAAAAATGGGAGAAATCAACATATCCCTTAAAGAAAAGTAAGAAAATGCAATCAAACAGGTGAAATAAATGAATAAAGACTGAAAACTGGAATAGAGACAACAAAGAAAGCACAAATTGAGAGAATTCTAGAAATGGAAAATATGGAGAAATCAGGAACCACAAGTGCAAGCTTAAACAGCAGAATTTAAGAGCTGTAAGAGAGAATCTCAAGTGTTGAAGATACGATAGAGGAAAGAGACTCATCGGTCAAAGAAAAACATTAAATCTAACAAAAGCGTAACACAAAATATGCAGAAAATGTGGGACACCATGAAAACACCACACCTAAGAATAATAGGAATAGAAGGAGTCGAACTCAAAAGCACAGAAAATATATTTAACAAAATCGTAGAAGAAAACTTTTGCAACTTAAAGGTATGAATATTAAGATAGAAGCTTACAGAATGCCACAAACAATGGACCAAAAAAAAGTTCTCTTGCTAAAACACTAAACACTAAACATACAGAATAAAGAAACAATATTAAGAGCTGCAAAGGAAAAAGGTCATGTGATGTAGGAGGGTCATCTGTCTATGTGTTACTTTCATTGGTTAA
>LOEQ01004669.1:86666-105646 GCA_001685075.1 Bramus lutescens | reverse complement strand
CAGCATTGGAGGGGCTACATGGCTTCTCTCTGACTCCGCCCTTCTTTCTCCCAGCATTCAGTCTAGTCCTCCCCGCCTAGCTCTGCTCCACCCCGCCCTGCCCCACTATAGGCTCAAAGCAGTTCTTTATTCATTAATGGTCATCACAGCATACAGAAGAAAATCCCACATCACCAATTTGTGACATTATTAGTTGTTCAAGAGCCAAACTATAGCGGGTGTCACGCAGGATGAGTTATAAGTTAAGCTGCCTTTTGAACAATTTGCAGATTTATTTGTTTTTGTTTTGGGGAGACAGGGTCTCTCTATATAGCATTGGGTTCCCTGGAATTCACTGTGTAGACTAGGCTATCTCTTCAGTGCTGTGATTAAAGGTGTGTGCCCCCACACTTGGCTCTTTATTCATTTATTTGCTGATTTTTGCCTGAATATCTGTCTGTCTGCACCATATTCATGCAGTGCCCATAATGCCATGATGGCCAGAAAAGGGCATCTCCATGTGGGTGCTGGGAACCAAACACAGGTCTTCTAGAAGAGTCTCCAGTGATCTTGACTGCAAGCCATCTCTCCAGTCTTTTTGAAAAACTTAGAGATAATAGAATTTTGATCTATTGTAACTTACATTTGTTTTACTGGAATATTCATATACTATAAAATTAAGATATTTGAAGTGTTCAGTTTTGTAACTTTTAGGCATTTATGTGATCATGCTGCCATTGCCCTCCGGTTTAGCACCCTTCACCGTGCTTCCATGAAGATAACTGAGTGCGGTGAATAGAACAAGTTATTAAGTAAAATCCATATTATTTTAAAAGCTCCTTTCAGTGGCTCTCTCGGGCTTGTTTACGTACCTTTTGTCTGATGAACTGGACTGCTTTTCCAGCTGTTATGGCCCAGGCTGCCAGACACGTTGTTACTGATTCTGGAAGTTATGTTCAGGGGGACTAGCCTCAGAAATGCGCAGGTTGTTTTGGACCTTGGAGAGGCATCCCCTTCCTAATTAACTCTCATATAAAAATAAGATAACAAATTCAACTCATGAAGTTGGGTTCCAAAATATTGAGCAGCCCTCTTGCTTACTAGAATAAGAAGGCAAATGAACAGAAAACTGTAACCTCCGGATTTACCTTCCAGCAGCAGAATCTGCATTCGCTTATGAGCAAGCCCATTGCAGCTAGTATCTCAGATTTAGAAAGAGCACCGCTCCTGTCTATAGGATGGCACATCTGAGAATTTTGCTAGTTTTTTGTTTTTGTTTGTTTGTGTGTGTGTGTGTATTTATGATCTTTAAGGTCTTCACAATATTTTTTGGTATGATTGTTTTTGGCAACAGATCTTTTATAAAGTAAGTGATTTAGGAGGTTGTTAAGATGACTTAGTGCACACAAATGATTGACATTTGCTGAACAAACCTGGTGACCTGAGTTTCATCTCTGCAACCCATGTAAAGGTGGAAGGAGAAAAATGACTCCTTAGAATTGTTTCAATATTCTTGGTTTGGCATGTGTGGTTCCCCCTCATCATACATGATAATAAATAACATTAAAAATAATATATAATGTTTCCTAAAAAACTGAATTAATGGAAATGATAGGCCATCTCTGTAGTTAGTTTAACTTTTTCTTTTTTGAGATAGGACTTCTCATGTAGCCCTAGCTATTCTAGAGTTTGCTAAGTAGACCTTAGCCTTGGACTCCCAGAGATTCATGTGCCTCTGTTTCCTTAGATCTGGGATTAAAGATGTGACCTGTATGGTTTATTTACTTTATGCCTCTGCATGTTTGCCTACATGCATGTATGTATGACGCAGATGTGTCTGGTGTCTGTGAAGTCAGAGAAGGGTTCCAGATCCCCTGGAACTGCAGTTACAATTTTGAACTGCCATGTAGAGCTCAGAATTGAACCCAGGTCCTCTGGAAGAGCAGCAAGTGCTCCTAACCTTCGAGCCATCTCTCCAGTCCCCATTTAAAATATATATATATATTCTTTTGAGAAATCTTTATTTAGAAGCAGAGAATGATTTTCAGTTATTAGTTTCCATCTATTTTAAATGTAAGGTGTTACAGGAACCATCAGAATTACTCTTGGGCATAGTGAGTCATTGGTGTAAAATAATATTAACCCACTGCTCTTAAAAGTTGTCAGTTTTATTGCTCATAGAAATCACCAAAGCTGTGTGGGATATGGTTTAAATATATGTGTGCATGCATGGTTACTTGTGTGAATTACAGGTCAAGGTGAAGGATGCTATGGTATGGCTAGCCCTGCAGGAGAAGAAACTACAGAAGTTGCAGGAGGATTCAGCAAGTGAGACCTACTTTAACAAGTATCACGTGAGTAAGACTTTAAACACCAGCTCATACTGTTTTGGGGAAAGAGTGGTAAGTATACATTTAGAAAAGTACACTTTAGAAAACTCTAAGAGAGTAGTAGTGTTTAGTCTTAAACAACCCCAGGACTCAGAGCTGAAGTTCTGAACCGTGCTTCTGAAGCCTTTGTGGATGTTCTTGTCAACTACAGGTTCAGAGTCAGGAGTTCTGGCCAGGGCCTGAGATACCGCATTGCTAACATGGTAGTGGATGCTGCTGATCATAGAGTAGTCTGAGCTATGGGGCTCTACAGAAAGGGATTGCACACTAGAGCCCCTGGCCCTGGACTCCTGCTTTTGCAAAGGAAAGAATATCAGAATAGAGCTGTATCCATTTAAGTACTCTTTATAGTTTCCATGCTATACCTAGACCTGAGAGGTTGGGGAAGAGACCAAGTGGTCTATGAGGCCCAAGAGATTATCGTCTTTCCCCTGTAATGAAATTTCTCCCATCCCTGGTTTTGAGTAGATCATTCTTTCATCATGAATGTCAAGTGAAAAGGAAACACAGGAAGGTTGTCGGTTGCACCTCTCAGCATTTTAGTCCAGGGCTTCAGCCAGGAATCTTTTGTATATAGTAGTGGTGTTATCACTGAGCTGAACATCTGCTATGGAGCAAGTCCCTTGCTGATAAGTCTTTTACAGGCTGACACATCTCACTGAACTTGGTGTTTTTAATTCACTTTCCCACATAAAGATATTAAGGCTCAGAGGGACTAACTGACTTCTCTGATTTTCTGCCGCATCTCAAGAGTAGAGTTTGGCTTTAGGGTTCCAGCTCTTTTTACATTCTGTTGATTGTCCAGGACATGTTAATTATTAACTGTATAATCTTGAGGGCACCAGTGAAGGGTTCTTAGAACCCATTGTCTGTGTAATTTTGTGCTTCCCACCCATTCTCTGTCTTGAATAAGGAAGATATTGTTGTGCTCTTACGTGGCCCTTGGTGTTTTCTGGGTCCCATTCCCCTGCGGGAACTGCATGAGTCAGCCTTTCCAAATCCAACATTGAGTGGGTCACGTGACTCCTGGATCATGCCATTCTGCTTGGCCTGAAGTCTGTAGGGGAGGAAGGGACCAGAATTTTCTTCCTTGGATCAGAACAGCATAGGGTCTATGGGCTTCTTCATCCGACATTTTTAATCTCAGTGTTCAAGCACCTTGTTCCCACTATGCCTTTGACTTAGTAATGTAGCATAGACTCATGTTCCTTCAGTAAAAGGTTTTATGACGTTATTGTCAGAGGTAAAATAAATTGTTTATTATTTATTTGTTTGTTTGTTTATAGTCACGCCTAAGTATTACTAAGTTCCTCAGCCTGCCTTGAATTCTTGAATTCAAGTAATTTTTTTGTCTCAGCTTCTCACATATCTGGGACTATACAGGTCCCTACTACCATACCCAGCTGATATTAAGTACAATTAGGAATATTATTAATGGTTGTATAATGTTTTAAATAACACAGATTGGTAACTTGAAAACATGAGAACTGAATACAAATGCAAACCAAGAAAGACTTTGTGTCTGAAATCCTGAGTCCAGGCAGAAGGGGATTTTCAGTGTGTATAGAGCGCATTGGGTAGAGCCGGCATAATCTCGGTCAGTCACCTCGAAAATCATTACACATGGCTCAGATGTGCATTCCATGCCCTTGGGAAGCTGAGACAGGAGGATTGGTGTGAGCCTGAGGCCAGCCTTAGATTTATAGTTCCCTCCTAATCTGAGGTGCAGAGTGAGACTCATCCCACGCAACCAAAGACAACCGCCATCATGTATGCATGACAACTGCCAGGCGGGAGTTCTCTTGTCTGCTCCAGGTTGAACAGACTTTGCATGTGGCACCATGATCTGACCTCTAGAGAGAGGTGACTTTGCCACACTCTCTTGCAGTACAAATCCAGCAACTGCCACCCCTGTGGCTTTTTGTTGTTATTCAAATTATCAGTGAGAAGAAACCAGATCAGAGAAAAGATGCTGGATTTAGAGATTGTCCCTTTGTCTAAGCCAGGCTTAAATATAACCTTAAGCTAGAGACCTTGAATTAGCAGATTTCATTCTATAGACAGAATTAAGTGTTTTAAGGTGTTACAGAATGTTCTTCTAATCGCAGAGTCTGCTCTCCTTTATGAAATCCCTGAATGAAGAAAAGGAGCCCTTTGTGGACGTCCTGTCACTGAAAAGGAGCATGAATGAGGTGAATGAAGATCAGTTACGGTTGAGACAAGGCTGGGCCGGCCTCACGCACCAGGTGACTGTGTTATGTTGCTTAGTAGAACACCTCTGGGGGCAGTTTTGTTTTTAGGAGGTGAAGACTTGACTAGACTTTTGTCGGGAATTCTGGAGGGGTCAGGATAGATGCTTCATCAGAAAAGAGGATCATGCTTCCCCCCCCATGACACTATTTAGATAGGAATTGATTTTAAAAAGAAGTTTACACCATTCTGCTTAAAGGCAAGATTATCCAAAGCCACCTTGGCCATCAATTCTTGGTTTACCATGGTGAATAGCGTAATGTTTGCTGTTGTAGATAATTCTTGTGAACAATAGCCTCTGCCTTCCCATTGTCCATATCAATAGGTGAGTGAAAAGTTACATGGACAACCTGGAAACACATGTAGGATGATTGTGTTTGTGAATGTCAGACACATTTATGGTTTTCATCCTTTAAAGTTTATTAGGACTTGGTTTATGGTCCAGCATGTTGCGTGTCAGTATAATAGCATGCTTTTGTAAAAGCTTGTATTCTTCAGCAATTTGGGATGATAGTAAAATCAGTTAAGACAAGGTGTCTAATACTCTTGTCCAATGTATCTGTGTCTTGGCTGGCATTTATTTGTCTTATTCTATAACTGCTGAAAAGGAAGCTTAAAAATCTGTGGAAACCTTTCTTTAATTTTGTCAAGTTCTGCTTTGTGCATTTTAAAACTTTATTAGGCACATACAGATTTACAATAGTATGTCTTTTTGATGAATTGACACTTTATGAAACAACCTACTAAATATAAGTAGTATATATAAATATGCTTACATTTAGCAAGGATATATATATTTCAAACATATTTAGTGAGACTGTTTTGTTTGGTGACTGCTTCGTCTGATATGAATGTCATGTTTTTATCTACTATTCTGATGCTATTTGAATTACACATTTCCCCCTTCATTTATTTTAATCCATTTGAGTCTTCATAGTGCATCTGTTAGAGACAATACATCGATTTTTCTTTTCTTATTTTTTATGGGAATCCTAACCTTTTAATTGGAGTGTTTAGTACATTTATACTTAATGCAATATTTTCTATCATTTAATTTAGGCATATCATTTTATTCTTTAATTTTTGTACTCCCTCTGTTTTTGAATCCTCATCTTTTTAAATTCTCTTTTAATATGTCTGTCAGCTTTGGGTGCTGTTTATTAAGTGTTTACTCTAGGGGTTATAATAATGTACATTCTAAGCTGTTTACAGTCTAAATTTTGAACTGTATAATTTCTTATTGTACAGCTTCTTTTGCCATGTAACATTTGTTTTTCAAAAGTTTTTTAAATTTAATTTAATTATTATTCCTTAGATGCCTGTTTGTTTTCTAGTGAGAGACAGGAAGTGTATGGACCCAGATGGGAGGGAAGGTAGGGAGGAGCTGGGAGGAGTAGGAGGAGGATACTCTGTAATCAGAATCCAACCTGAGTCCTTTGCAAGAGCACAGAATGCAGTCTTAATCATTGAGTGATCTTTCAAACCCCCACCAAATGATTTTTAAATGAATTTATAGGGTGCACACATATTTGCACACACACTACTGCAAATAAACTTTTAAAGAAAAACTTCTTTAAAACATGTTTGCTCAGAACAAAAAAAATACACACATGACACATAACATGTCTATATATAAAGCAAGCACAGCATATGAATTTACATGAGATTATAGAGAGACTGTATGGCTCATGAAGTCAGTATTTCTCAAGGCCCTACACAAACATTTGTGGATCTCTGCTTGGTTATCAGGAGTGAGAGCCCCTTTTTTGCAATGTTTTTCCAAGCCATTTACTAAATGTGCTAAACAGTTGTGCAGGACTTCCCAGAGCCACGCTTTCAGAGCCCTAACCTGGGGAACAGTGCAGCTCCAGGGGTCTTTCCACCAGCAAACAGTGCCCAGAGCCTACACGGTAGAGGATGAGAACCTGCATCAGGATGGGGTTTGCTTAAAGAAAGAAGTGGGGAGATGAGGTGGAATGTTTTCATATGATTAGGGCTAGTGAGATAGCAAGCCCTGTGTGTATGCGTGTGTGCACACCTGTGCGTGTGTGTATGTGTGTGTGTGTAAAGTGGAGTTACAGTGCTGTTCTGGGGATGGTTTCTGTTTATCTAGAGAACCCGACAAAAACCAAAGTCAAAGAACACAAGGGCATACGGTGTTTCAGACTTCTTTCTATGACTGTTTGGAGAAGAATTTTAAATAGTTCGAATTCTCTCCATACACTTTATATGAGATTCATGCAAACCTTTCTTTTTCTTGTTCCTTCTTTGCCAACAACTTTTAAACTAATTATATTCCTCCTCTACAAGCAGTAGAATAATATTTAGAGCTAAGAAGTTTACCCACCGATAAAATCCCTCTAATACATTGGCCTTGGCTTTCTGAGGCACACGAAGTAAATGTGTGTTGGTGAGGACGAACACAGGGCGAGTGCTGACAAAGGATGGCTCTTTGCCATATTTCAGGTCTCTGCGTGGAAAGCCCAGCTGGATGACGCCTTGCCTTCACCGCTCAAAGAGACCGAAGCATGGGTCAAGGATGTGGAGGGGCTTGTGGAGGAAGGGCTGCCTGCCTCCCAGAATCATTCTGAAGCTGTGGCTCTGATCCAAGGGAAAATGTCTTTATTCAAGGTGGGAAAGCAGAAGGTGTGGAAAAACTGACCCTTTGTTAGGGTCTGACCTTGAGGAAGATTGTAGCCTAGAGAGAAGAGAAGGAAACACAGTAGCGGTTGGGTGTGGTGTAACACCAGTCCCCAGAGAACCAGAGGGACTTTCGCAAGTGGGCAGGATGGTGCCTGCTATAATCCCAGCCTTGGGAGGTGGAGGCAGGAGAGCCGTAACTCAGGATCCTCCTTGGCTATACAGTAAATCTGAGGCCAGCTGGGTAACATGAGACCCTGAGACAAAAACAGTCCCCAACAGCAAATGCTTTTGCATTCATGACTGTTGTGCTGTTTAAGACAGAAGTCAGGAGAGGTAGAAGCCAGTCGATTCTAAAGCAACAGGGACATCCGACAAAAAACAAAAAAAGATGCCAAGGGGAAGAAGCTGGTTTAAAATGGGGGTGGTTGTAGGTCCTCGCTGCAAATATGTGAGCAAATTTGGTTTGTGAGCGTTATGGCAGTTGTATCTCTAGAGGGATGAAGTGACTTGAGAACAAAAAATTTTGCTGATGACTTTGCCAAAGACACTGCTGATCCTTGGGAAAAAGCCTCCCCCCCCCCGCCACTTAAAACTTTTATGTTGAAATAATGGTTCATGACAATCTTAGGTAAGAAGGAAGAGATGAAAACCTGTCATGGTGGCTCATGCCTATGATCTTAGCACTCTGGAGGCTGAGACAGGAGCATTACCACAAATGTGAAGCCAGTCTAGTGTACATTGTGAGTTCCAGGCCAGCAGGCACTACAATGTATGGCTCCATCTCAGTTAGTCAATCAGTCAACCAATCTTTAGAGATAAATCTAATTTTCCATGCTTCTAATTTTCTTTCAGAGTCTGATGGCCAGCTCTGATTATCATTTGAATATTCTCTTGGCCTTTGAAAACAGAGATGAGAACCAGCTGCCCGTCGTGCCACCTGATAAACTAGAGGAGATGAAAAGACGGTTTGTAACAGCGCTATTTCAGAACTGCCCTGCTCACATTCAGCAACAGCATTGCTAGCATACCACGAGCATAGACTTAGAGATAATGTCTGATGTATTTGCTTCTACAGCTTGATAACCACACCTTTGTGATTTTGCAATAACAACATACATGGCTCATGCCCTGTTTCATTGAGCAATAAACTCCTGTGATGGGTGCTTTGTCTTTCTGAACTCTCGTTTTCATATTTGTAAACATGGGCTCATGACAGTCACCCTGTCTGTGTCCCACTAGGCTATCAGATCAAGGCAGGGGGTGTGTAAGTGCCCTTTTATAGAGTAATAGTAGGGGATGGAGAGACAGTCCATCAGTTCAGAACCCTGGCTGTGCAGTCATGGAGAAGGGCCAGACTGGATCCCCAACACTTGTGTAACAAGCTGGGATTCCACAAGTACCCATCACCGCAGCTCTAAGGGATCTAAGGCCTTTTTCTGGACTCTGTGCATAGGCAAGTATACTCACACCCACCCGTGTGCACACACATTCATGAAGACACATGCAGACATAAGTAAAATTAATAAAATAAAAATATAAACTGTAAAATATTATCAGTATGGGGATGGAGAGACAGCTCAGTGGTTAACAGCACCATCTGCTCTTGCAGAGGACCCAGGTTAAGTTCCTAACACCTATGTAGGGTGGCTCACAACCATCTGTATAATTCCAGCTCCAGGGGATCCAATGCCCTGTTCTGGCCTCTTTAGATACCTTCACCCATTTACACACACACATACCCTATATACACATAAATGAATAATAACATAAAAATCTTAAAAAAAGTTATCAGTATAGATGTCATTTAACTGAAAGTCATCCACACTGTCTTTTATTTTCTCTTTACTCATAAGTATCTCACTGCAATAAAAGAACACTATCCTTAATAATAAAACTATCTTCATATGTAAATTTTAAAAAATGGTAGCTGCATCAAATTATACAGAAGTTTTTAAACACTAAGATATTTTGTTCCTTAGGGTGTTCTTACAGGATTTTTCAATAAGGTAATAATTTCTTTAGAAAAATCTTCTATTTTTATCTTAGCAATGGTTGTTTTATATTTTGCCACATTGTTTTAAAGGAAAAAGAGAGGGATGGAAGGGGACACACACACACACACACACACACACACACACACGCGCGCGCATGCACGGTAGGGGGCACTCTTAAGGGTACATTTGAGTTCCAGTGTTTGAATAGAAAAACTAAAGCGCAGTGTTATTTAAAATGCCGGACAGGTTTCTGACACTTGGTCACTTCTACAACCTGTTTGTTTTCCAGAATCAACAACATTTTGGGTAGACAGTTCATCCCTCTTCTGGAGTTTCATGACTCCAAGTGCGCAGTCCTTGCTTTGCTAGATGAAGCCAAGGCGAAGCTGGATGTTTGGAACGTCACTTACGGGAACGAGGAGTCTGTGGCTGTCCTGTTGGAAGACTGGCGTGTGAGCTGCTTCCGTGGGGCTTTGGCATTGGCGGCTTCTCTGAGCTGATTCTCGATTAGCTCAGGAATTCTTCTTTTCTGGGGTCAGGCTTCTCTTGGTGCAGGGCTCATTAGCTTCAGTTTTCCTGGAGAAAACCATCAGTGGTGGTCATATAGCAGGTAGAGGAAAGAGCAAGAAGATGAGGATTGCAGTGTTCAATATGGATGGTTAATACCTCAGGTGTTTCCCCTGTTTACAACTTTCTTCTTTCATATTCTTTTCCTCTTCAATTTATTCTCTCACTCAACAGTTAACTTGGAAAACTTTGGGCTTAGCTTCTCAAGCTTTATTTTTAATTTTCGAAAATATATTTTAAGTTTCCTTGATTTGCTAGTGGCAGGGGGTGCCAAGGCCACAGATGCATGTGGAGATCAGATGATAACCAATAAAGTCATTTCTCTCCTTCCATCATGCGTGTCCCAGGGATGGAACTCAGTCCTTCAGGCTCAGTGGCAAGTGCTTTTGTGCCTTGTAGAGCCATCTTGCTGCCTCCTGTCATGGCTGCTTCTGTGTAGGTGGTGATGGCCTGACAGAGTAACCTAATGTAGCTGATGAGGACCAGTTAATGTGGCTAAAGTCTGTGAGACAAAAGCAAGTAATACAGTTACACAGTGTTACTAAAAGAGGTGAGTTAGAAGGTTTTTAGATTTATTTTGAAAGATGAACTTGCCTTTTCCCAGCAAGAGAAAGCAGCATAAAGTCACATGACCATGTTACACTAACTGCAGAATGATAGCCCGGTGTCATTGTGCCCTCACATCTGCTGAGTCCGAGCTACCTCTCATGAACTGTGCCTTCCTGTCTTGCTGTTGCAGTGTGTTGCTATTGAAGTACTCTAGAAAATCTGGCAATTCTGCCCTTTACTGATATTCTCTACTAATATCTGGATTTCTTCGCACCTTTTCAAAAGTGAACTTTGTCAATATTTTTTTTCCTTTCCTACAGAAATTTATCAAAGAGAAAAAATTCATAGCTCAACTTGATACTTCTTTTCAAAGATGTGAAGAAATGTATAAGAATTTGGGTAAAGTATCATAGCTGCTTTTTAAAGGCATGGCCCTTGTTTCAAGAAGGTATTTGTTTTACTTTAATGGTTTGGAAGTTAACTTTTCTCATGTGTTGTTTCCTTGGGGAAATTATTTTCTGACTATTTTCTGACAGCTATTTTCTGACTGTTCTCTTTTTGTTTGTTTGTTTTGGTGGTGTAGCTGGGGAATGTGAGAATGTTAAAGAGGAGTATGTGACATTGGAAACGAATGTTGACGTGTGCAGGCAACGCATACATAACACAAAGGTCATGCTGCAAAGAGTGCTGGCGTGTTGGGCGACTTACAAGGAAGAGCTCCCGCTACTAAAGGCTTCTTTTGAGGCGACAAAGAAGGAACAAATTAAAGAGGTATTTGAAGCCAGTGGTCCTGTCCCAGTTTTACTTCTGTTTTTGGAGACTGCCTAAGTAGACCAGGCTGGCTTTGAACTTTGGCATCCATCTGCCTCTATTTCCTGAGTTCTGGATTAAAGCATGCCTTACTGTGCCCAACTAGATTTACTTTTTTATTTCTTTTTGTTTTTGTTTGGAGGCCCATTGTCTCTCCTAAGGTGAGTGTCTACAAAGGAGTAAAAACATATCTTCTAGAAAATTCCTCAAGATCTTGGAAAGAACTTAGTGTCTTTCTTAATGTAATTGTCAGAGAATATTTTTTTCACATTGTATGTTTGAAGACACACACACAAATGCACACATACACACAAGTTTACATAAATAATAGAGTTTCAGGGAAAATATTATTTATTATGTATTTATTTATTTGAGATAAGATCTTATTTACCCCAGGCTGGCCTTGAATTCCCCATGTAATGGAAGATGACATCGAATTCTGATCTCCTGCTTCCACCTTTTGAGTTTAAGGATTATAGATGTACGATACATACCCAGTTTGTACAATGCTTGGATGGAGCCTGAGGCTTTGTGCTTCTTTGGCAAACACTCTACCTACTGAGCTATATCTCCAGCCCCCTATTGCCCTTCTCTTTAGACAGTACAGAAAAGACATTGACATGAATTAGTAAGAGTTGGCGCTGTAGTCTGGCACTTATCTGATCCGTGGGAGGCCCTGAGATTTGTTAACCCAACTGTCTTTTCGAGGCAGGTTCTTGACTCTGATCTAGGCTGGCTTCAGAGGCACAAGTCTCCAGTTCTCATGGATTGCAGATAAGGACTACCATGCCTATCTAGACCACTGTTTTTCAGAATTAATAATTTTCCATTTAGTTAAAACCTTCTACCCCTAAATCCTTCCTGAATTTCTCTCACAGAGGGTCCCAAACTCCTTGACCAATCTTGGTCATGGTTTTACTGACCTGGACATGGTTTTATTGGTCTCTAGGCCAATACTTACTTGACACCTCCCAATTTAAATCATCGAATTCAACAACTTAATAGCAGTATGGGCTCTAGGAGACAGAGGCTGCCAAGTCTACTTCAGAATTCAAAGGCTCTAGCAAGATCTCTGCCTGCCTGGGGCACCGTGGCAAGGGTTTGGGATCGTATGTTCAAGATGGCAACTTTTCTGAATTATGTGTATTTTAATATCAGATGTGTGGAAGGAATGTCAGTGTAATTCATTATTATTTTCATATGCTATTTAGGAAATATTTTTTCTGTCATTTGTTTTCTTTGTGGAAAGTGGATCTAGATAGCTTTTCACACTGAACATCTTCCAAATGGAGAGGAATTACTTCATGGACAGTGGGTACTTGGTGTGAAGGAATTGTGCTGAGTGTAGCAGGACACAGAGAGCGGCTTGAACTTAGGAAGTCCTCTTGTCTCCCTGTCTCCTGTGTTGATCCTACAAGTTCTCACTGCCTGTTTCCAATAGTTCTTCTGTCTTTCAGGGTCTGATATTAAAATGTCCCTAAACCCGGTGGAAGTTGCCATCTAGAGTGTGATTCCTCTTCTGAGATGTCCTGGCCTGCCAGAGATCTTGCAAGAGACTTTTAACTTGGAAGGAGACTTGGTAGCATCTGCCACATAGATGCTGTGGCACTATTAAATTGTTGGACTAGATGACTTAAATAATTCTTGGCCTTGAGACTAAACGAAACTAGTACCAAGGCAGTGTGGCCTCTATGAAAGCCATTGTCAGGCCCATATGACCTCTATTGATTGAATGAGTCCTGAAACTCTGCTATTAGTTTATCAGCACTTAGTGGACTAGGCACTTCTGAAGAGCCAGGGTTGGGATCAGGATAGTGCCTGCACCTGCCATGCAGCAATCTGTGACAAGCTGGGAAGTTCTCTAAGAGGGAAATCAGTGTTTCTACAAAGGCCTTCACACTCAGTCTTGCTGAGAATCAACCTTAGTAGAGATTTATTGTGGATATTAGTAATGTAAATGTACCATTAAATATTTCTACTCCTTCTTTGTAGGTTCCCTTCGAGACCCTTTCCCAGTGGAACACAAAATACGCCTCTCTAAACGAGGTGGGAAGTTTCCTAATTGACATCAGCAATGGTGAAGTTGGATCATCTGTTTCTAAAGAACTGAGAAGACTGAATAAAAGATGGAGAAAGTTTATTCCAAAGACTCCACTTGTAAGTTCTTGCTTCTGGTAGCAACTTTCTGGAGGTCTCATCCACATATTTTACAGTTCGGTCATATATGCATAGCTCGGTAGGGGGGGTCAGCAGATTCACAGCTGTGCAGCCGTTAATACAGTCAGGCTTTTTGGAGTATGTGGTATACGCACATACCTGTCCATACATGTAGGGGTGTGTATGTGTATGTGTGTGTGTGTCTGTCTATCTCAACTATGCTGTCCACATTATTTTTCAGATAAAGTTCTTGCTTAACCTTGAGCTCACTAATTGGCTAGACTAGCTTGCCATCAGCCCCAACGATCCTGTCTAGAACTCCTCAGCCCTGGTTTACAAATGCACACTGCTATACCTGGCTTTTTATGGGTGCTGGGGATCTGAACTCAGGTCTCCATGCTTGCCTGGCTGTTAGTTTTAGAACACTGTCATCATTCCATGAAGATGATCTGCACCTATGGTTTTTATCCATACTTTTTTCCAACCTCTTAGCCCCAGATAACCACCAGTCCACTTTTCTGGACTTTTCCTATAGACAGAATCATAATGTGGTACTTCATGACTGGCTTAATGCCCTCAGCAGAATGCTTTAAAGGCTCACCCAGATGTGCTGTGTAACTGCACCTCATTCCAGATGTGCTCTGTAGCTGCACTCCATTCCCTTGCAGTGCAGGGTGGAAGCCTAGCGTATGAATATGCCAAGTTGCATTTGATTAGCCACCAGTGATGCACATTTTGGCTCTCTCCCTTCTGTGGGCTGTTAGAGCCACTGAACTTATGAACATATGCATAGAGGTATTCTAATTTCTTTGGGGTACACATATATTGCAGAGAACTTTTAGTGTTTGAGCCTTTTCTAATATATACCCCTCTGTCAGGTCCTTTACCAAAATCATAGCCATTGTTTTGTCCATCCAGGGTCCTTAAGAACCAATACAAGATCTTAGTTATCTTTATATTATTTATCACAAAACAGAATTATAATAAAAATGTTTTAAATTATTCTTTTACTTGTTCATAACAATTTCTTAGATGTTTTAGTAGACTTTTTGTGTGTTTATGAAGAACTTTGCATAGCTGAGAATGGGCTTGCACACTTGATCCTCCTGCATCCACCTCCCAAGTGCTAGGAGTACAGGTGTGCACCAGTACACCTGGCCATAAATGCATGCTTCCCAACGCTACTGACGGCTGATATACCTGAAAAGTATATTTAATTGTTATTTTTTCCACTTACTCTTTTTAATATATATTATCAAAGAAGAAGAAATGTGAACATGAAACTTAGAAAGTTAATTTTTATAGGAACTGAAACTGCCACTTACGGAAAATCAGGACCAGCCCACCGGGGACAGCTCTGGAACGATTCTATGTGAGGGATCAGCTGGGCCAGCAGAACCTCATGAAAGTCATGGAGAGGACTTAAAGGTGAGGCTGGTATACTTCGCACATGTCCATAGGAATAACCCAGATTTGACACCTTTCCTTAGGAAGGGACAGATGGAACAATAGGAAGTGTATGCATTGCTAGGTAACAGTCAGGACACGGTCATTGGTTAAGGAAATGCTTTAGTGTGTCCGCCCATGAAGTGACTTCAGGCCTCTTAGCCCACTCTGTGCTTCTATATCAATAAAAACTGATGGGACTTTTGAATAGTGCTGATCAAGTTTGTATTTCTTTGGAGGACTTCTGACGAGTGCTCATAAATGCTCTGTTAGGCATGCCCTGTGCCAAAGACGTGACAATTGAGTCACACAAGCAAGCAACTACCTAATGACGTAAATACGTTTGGGCTTTTGTGCTGGGCCATGCTCTTAGTTCTCCTCAGTCACGTGTGGCCTGTGAGCCTCAGGTCAGACGCACCTGGCAGCTTCCAAAGTTGGCTAGCCGCCAACCTCTTTCTGTGTGGCTTTTCTGCACAGTGGCAGAAAGTATAGCTGGTATTTCTTCTCATGGTGGACAGTTTCGAGAATGTTCAATTTTTAAGTAAGACTATGAAAAGGAAAGAAAAATATAAACTCACGCATGTGTAACAGTGCCATGGTTTCAGATATGTGCCACACCCAGAACCAGCCATATCACCTTACTTAAGTGATCTCAACCGCCTTTAGACAGCTGCAGGAGTGCTAATGTTTTCATTAGTAAGAATGCCTAAAGCAAGTAGCACAGGCGTCTGCAAGTAGATCTCTCACTTGTGGAGCATGTGGGAAGCTTGCTGTACCACTGCATGAAAAGAAAAGAATGTTCATTCAAAGAAAATCCGGAAGGTTCTTAATTTATCTGATACACTTTAAAATATAAGTCTCTGAACTCTGAAAATGTTCAGATATATATGTGTAAGCACATTTGCATGTGTGTGTGTATTGAGACAGGTTTTCTCTGTGTAGCCCTGGCTAGTCTCAAACTCAGAGAGCTCCTGAGTTCTGAGATTAAAGGCAGGCACTACCATGTCTAGTAAAACCAACTTTGAAAATGATGGTTGTGCAAAGTGATATGGTATCAGCCTATAGGGTACTGATACTGTTGATGAGAACAGAATTGTTTTTAAATTTTGTCTAAGCCTCTTTTATTATTTAAATATATATGTGTGTGTATGTATGTATGTATGCATGTATGTATGTATGTGACAGTCTTGCCGTGTAGCCCAGGCTAGCCTCAAACACATAACAATCCTTTTGTCTTAGCCTCCTGAGTACAAGGATCACAGACACGTGCCACCATACCCAGCTCACCTTTTTTTTTTACTTTTTTTGAGACATGGTATTCCTACATCACCCAGGTTATTCTAGAACTTACAATCCTCCTGTATCAGAATGTTAGGTTTATAGATGTGTGACACCATGCCTGGCTCGAAATCTCTTATTGATGATATCCTATCATTATTGTTAGGAATAGCTAATTCAGCTGTATACGAGTTTTAGACAAGTTTATCCAGATTAATTTTCCAAGCTTCAGCTTACTTATAACATGAGACAATACCATTTAGCTGACAGAAATAATAAAATAACTTGCATCATCAGTCTTTTCATCTGTAAAGTGATACATGCTTTCATATTATCACCATTAAACTAGGTCTTACATCCCAAATGTGCAGTTGTTGCAGACCAAATATACTGCAACAGCTCTGCCACAAAGCCTGTGTGTCTAGTAGGCTCTGAGTCTGTGTAAGGATGTCTGCTTTGTGATGTTCACACAATGGCGCGATACCTAGCAATGTGTTTCTCTGTCCTTATCGTTAAGCAAGCACCACGCAATGTGGTGTTGAATTCATGCTCTTCAGGGTGGTGATAAGATCTTAAACAATATTTTCATATTGCAATGGTAATGGTAATATTTTCAAATGCAATTTTCATATTGCAATGGTTTTTAATGTTGTAGGCTGTGGAGAAACAGGAAATAGAAGACGACGAATCAACTGGACAGTTAAAGGTGAATGAAGAGGTTGAAAAACTCATCAAAGAGGTGAAAATCTGGGAGTCTGAGACCAAAACCATCTTGGATCTCCTCCGACATGAAGATGATGTGGGTGGCTCCTCAGCGGACGCCTTGCAGGTGCGATCGTGAGCATGTTTAAGAGGCTGCATTCGTGCTTGGAAACCTATGTGGGCTAGTGCTTTAAGATAAACAGAAAGTGTTAAAGCAGACAGCAGTGAGTTTGTGTTTAATTTTCCTTATTGGGACATTTTAAGATGGCATGGACTCCAACCTGGTTTCCTCTTCAGTTAGAAAATGAGCATAAGATTTTAACTCATTTTCCTGTCTATAATGTGGATTAGAATATTCTGGTGTATGTGAGGCAGGAAAATAAGTCTGGAGAGGCTCACTACAATGGGAACATATGAATTATGTAGTAATTTGTGCCTTCAACCAGCCATGTCCCTGTGTCACTGATGGCGAGGTGACTGACATGTTTGAACTCTGTTTTTCATTCATCCTCGAGCAGTTGACTCAAGTGAGAAGCGATGAGGTGCGAGTGTATTTCAGGGTCGGGATAACTGAGGGTTTTTACCAACTCCAGCACAACAGCATCAATGGAACATGCTGTGAGCTGTGGCCAGATGGGAAATCTGTTGAATAAAAGAGCACTTGTGTATTTTTCTACACCTACATGGCTGGAAAGATCTATAGTTCAGCATGCGATATTTTCATTGTCTGTAACAATGATACCTTTAATAGTTTGAGAAGTATTTTTGCAAAATAGCATTAAAAGAACTTTATCCACTTTTTTGGAATTTCATTTTTAAAAATTTAGATATTCTGCAATTTGTTTTAGTAAAAGAAATGAAATAGGTATCCCCTCAGATTTTTGAAAGCATAATTTTAAGGCTTTTTTTTTAAAAAATTACATTTATTTGCTTTGTTGGGGGGGGCGTGCCACATTGCACACGTAGAGGTCAGAGGATAACTTGCAGGAGTCGATTCTCTTCTTAAGCCATGTGGGTCCCGGGGCTAAACTCAGACAAATAGACATGGTAGCAAGCAGCCTTACCTGCTGAACCCTCTTAATGGCTTTAGTATATGATTTTTCTCTTTTCCATTTCAAATTATTTTACAACTATTTTAAAAAACACAGAAATGGTTCTTCTTATACACTGAAAGTACATATGTTGTAATCACTCCAGTTATTAGAGATAAATAATGATCACATATATTTTATTTACTGACTATTTTTTGTTGTGTTTGTTTTTAGTTTTAGACAGGGTTTCTCTAACAGCCCTGGCTGTCCTGGAATTTGCTCTGTAGACCAGACTAGCCACAAATTCACTCACTGAGATCCACCTGCCTCTCCTCCCAAGTGCTGGGATGCCAGGCATGTGCCTCCAATGCCTAGCTATTACTGACTTCTTTATAGATATGTTTTTGGGAGTTGCGGGAGACAGGAGCTCCTGTAGCCCAGGCTGATCTCAAATGCCTGAACTCCTGACCACACCTTCTGGGTACTAGGATTATAGGTGTACCCCACCATGCCTGGCCAGAAGGTGTATTTAAAGAATGGGAAGGCCTCCAGACAATGCAGATGATCTGTTTCCGTTTTAAAAACAGAGTTGTGCTTTTGTAGTTTATACTCCTATATCCACAGAAGGGAAGAATAGCTTACTTTTGTGTCTTGGCCCTACACTTGTACTCAGTTTCTGGCACAGACACATAAATAGTTTAAAAGTCAGTCTCCCAATGGGCGATTAAATGACAGCCAGTGGGTAGCTGGAGAAAGGGACTTTTTCTTCACCCACTACGTTTCTAGTAGATGGGCTCATTTGTTATGTTTTTTAAAATTAAAAAGAGAAAAAAAGTTAAAGGGGAATGTTCTAATTTAATTAAAAATAAAGTCACCACCATCCTACTACATGAAAACCAATAAAAACGGCCTGAGCGCACTTGATGCCCTAGGCTGACGTCTGTTTTACCACACCCTTCCTGCTCCTGAGGTGCAATTAACTTTTTTATCCTAACTTGAAAGCTAGAAGGTCATTGTGTATGTATAAGATTGAGTTATATTTTATATACTTATTCAACATGTAATTCTGTGGATATATGTGCTTCTGTTTCCGAGTTTTCTTCAGAATTTAACTTTTCCCTTTTTTGGGAGTGAGTGAGTGTGTGTGTGTGTGTGTGTGAGAGAGAGAGAGAGAGAGAGAGAGA
>LOEQ01004669.1:76102-86639 GCA_001685075.1 Bramus lutescens | reverse complement strand
AGAGAGAGAGAGAGAGAGAGAGAGAGAGAGAGAATGTGCACAGCTACCATTGACCTGTATTCCCAAGCCTTTCCATATTTTTTACATTAAGAAAGAGTCTGTTATACAGACTGGCCTTGAAGTCTTGAAGTCCTCCCATAACCCAGGCTAGCCCTGACTTGGTGACCTTCTGCCTCAGCTTTCTGATTGGCTGAGATTGCAATCACCAGACCAGGCATCTCAGAATTTTCTTAATGAATTACATAAGCTCTGTGAACTGTGGTCCATATTCATTCCTGTGGCAAATATTTTTAGTAAATCATTGACCTGCTAGTAACTTGTTTTGCAGAGAAAGTATATACATATATACATTTCTATAGTCATGTCTTTCTCTACCTATATTCCTAAAAAAAAGAAAGACTACATTCAGAATTTACTTTTGTATGTTGCATAAAATGTAGATTTAAAAGATTATTTTTAGTAGTCATTTTCTCTAATAAATTTATTAATTTTCCTTCATTGACTTAGTCCTTAATTGACTGAGAACAATTTTATTTTCAAAAGTTGTTATTCTTCCCATTGATTCCCTCCTTATGGCATTGTATGAGTTCTAGTTTTTATTTTATTGGAATGTTCATGAAGATTATTCTATAAAAGGTCTTGTCAGAATCATTGTGTTCATATAATATTTCAGGTGATTTACTTATTTAAATTTTCAATAATATTTTCTTTTTTAAGAATATTTTCTTTAAGATTTGTTTATTCATTAAAAAAATTTTTTTTGAGGTAAGGTTTCTCTGTGTAGTCATGGCTACCCAAGAATTTACTATATAAGCCGGGCTGGTCTTAAACCCACAGAGGTCTGCCTGCTTCTGTCTCCTGAATGCTGGGGTTAAAGTCATACACCACTCCGCCCGGCAAGATTTGTGTGTGAGCGTGTGTGCGTGTATGTGCGTGCGTGTGCATGTGTGTGTATGCACTTGTGTGGGTTGAGCACACGTCTGTGATGACAGCCGAGGGCATAGTTACAGGCTGTTATTAGCCATCTGAGGTGGGTGCTGGGAACCAAATTCAGGTCCTCTGCAAGAGCAGCAAATTTACCCTTATTTACTATTTATTTATTTATTATTTATTTATATTTTGAGGCAATGTCACTGGAATTCCAGGGTGACTGTGAACTTGCTGTGAGCCAAGGATGACCTTAGACTTCTGATCCCCGTCTTTACTGCCCGAGTGCTGGAATCGCAGCCATGTGTCACCCACCTGATTTTATGCGGTGCAGTTGATAGAACTTGGTTTCATGCATGGGAAGCTATCCCAACTGAGCCACATCCCTAACTCTCAAAATGCATTTTTAAAATGAGCATTTCTTTTTTAGAATACAAGCTTGCCTCATCTGAATTAACAGTTTGCTGATATAAGGTTAGTGTGTGGCTTTGAGGCTGACCATTTACTGTGACCCCTGATTTGTTTTTGTAGCATCTCGTTGCTAAAGGCTCTATGTATGAAGAGCTTCTGGCCAGAACTGAAGATACTCTACAGATGGACGTTCAAAGTGCTTCGAACCTGGAGTTCTTCCAGAATGTCCTCAGAGCCAGGCTTCAGGCAAAGATTGAAGAAGCCAAGGAGAGAGTCCAGGTCTCCAGTTAACATTTCTTATTTCATTAATTTATTGCTTAGAAACAAGTGGTTGATGAGTGGGCCAAGAGGAAGATCTGGCCCGAATCTCGAAAATATTTTTTAAAATATTAATTTTGCATTATATTTTATTTTCTTATAATTTAGAGCATATTGGAAAATAGAGATGTTTTCAATTATATGTTTCTGTGCTTAATTGTAAAATATAAATTGCTTCTAGAATAAAAAAGATTGGAAACTTAGGGAGTTAGTAAGTCGGTTCAGCTGTTCGCTTGAGAAGTTTTTTTTTATTTTTTTCCCCTTGCCTTTACAGATCACCATGGTAGAGTTGTCTGTGGTGTGTAAGAACATAACTGATGAATCCCAGGAGCTAGACGCAAGGCTAAAGGTGGAAGAGGCACAGAAGGACCTTGAGTCCCACATCACAAAAGCCCAGCAGTTACTTGGGCAAAGGGAGCGCCCTGGTGGACTCATCGCAAAGTACAAGGTGGGAAGTTCGTTCCCATGGGGAACAGTTATCCTCAGCTCCCCGTGGTGCTGAGGTGGATGCTTCCTTCCACCACTTTCAAAGTCTCCCCACTACTAGACATTGTTCCCCTGATAGTATTAAAAATAGATATTCGAGCGAAGAACAGTACAATCAGCACTGCTGATTCCAAGATTGGGAAAAATTTAGTTTCTCTGGTTAAAATTTTTAACTTGAAAATGAGCATATTAATTCAGTACAGCCCAGGTCCCAGATTTGCTGAGGCTTTAAATGAAAACAGGCACTTTGATTAAACTCTGCAAATGTAAAAGAAGTTTTTCATAGACATACACTTTTATATGACTTACGAACCCAATAGTATTATTTTGTGTAAAGAGAGTTTGCACCATTTTGGTTGTTGTGGGTTTTTTATTTTTTGGACTGTTTATTTTATTGGTTACTAGGTATGTGTGTGTGTGTGTACATACCTATATTATGTGTACATATTTGTATCATACACATATGTACATATCTATATTATACATGTGTATGTATACATATCTACATTATAACACACACTTGCGTTATACATATATGTGCACACATCTGCATTATGTGTACATATCTATATTATACACGTGTATGTGTACATATCTATATTATGCATACATATTTATATTATACATGTTTGTATGTATCTATATCATGCATACACAATCTATATTATACATGTGTGTATGCACACATATCTATATTATGTGTACATAATCTATATTATACATGCATGTATGTATACAGATATATTATGTGTACATAATCTATATTATACATGTGTGTATGTATACATATCTATATTATGTGTACATAATCTATATTACACATGTGTATGTATACATATCTATATTATGTGTACATAATCTATATTACACATGTGTGTATGTATACATATCTATATTATGTGTACATATCTATATTATACATGTATGTATGTGTACATATCTATATTATGCGGAATAGTAGTTTTCATTGTGATATTTTCTCACATGAAAATATTTTTCACCACCCCTTCTCACTCCCTTTGGTCTTTTCTTCATCTCAACTAGTCCCCCCCTCTGTGTGTGTGTGTGTGTGTGTGTGTGTGAGAGAGAGAGAGAGAGAGAGAGAGAGAGAGAGAGAGAGAGAGAGAGAGAGAAAGAGCGCACCTGTATAACTTGCCAGTGGTGCTCATCTCTAATCTTGAACTCAGGGAGCCAAGGCAGAGAATGAGGAGTTCTCAGTCATCTTTCACTACATAGCTGCTTTGATAACTGCTGGGGGAGAAGGGCCTGGGGCATTGTGTTGTGTCTACAGTAGGTGCATACTAAATGTGTGTTGTGCGGATGAATGAGTCTCTGCCCTGCAATTGCCTTCTCCAGAATCCATCCTTCCTTCTGTGGATTTCTCAGCCTGTATGTTTTTTTGTTCTGTCATTCACTGGTTACCTGAGCCAGGTTTCTGCTCTCAGAGAGCATGCCTGGGGAGGAGGAGATGCAGGTCCTGCGAGTTTGTCTCTAGCTGTTTGTTGCAGCTCTTTCCCTGGGGTGGAACCATCTGTGGACTGGTCTTGGGCAAGACTTTGAGTTGATGATGAGGTAATGGTGACTCCTGGCTGTATAAGATTGCTCGTGCACAGCTTTAAATATTTGCCACATAGATCCTACATTAAATGCCTCCTGTAAATTTTCAGGTGGTCACCATCAGCTCCCCTACTTGTTCTCCCTACTAAAGACATACCAAATTAGTTCAAAGAATCTGGCAATATCATCTGATTTCCATGATTTTTTTTTTCAGGAAGCATTAGGAATTTTTAATACCAATAGTTTGGCCAAGTATCTGCAAGCTGTTGAAGAACTGAAGTGCAGTGTCCCAGGTGATGCAAAGCTGCACCTGGAGGAGCAGTGTCAAGTTGCATGTGCCAAGTGGGAGGTGAGTGCAGCGTGGGCCTTGGGCTTGTGGCTCTGGTGCTGGGCCTGTTAGTCATAAGAGCCATTCCAGCTTCCCCTGTCTACTCCACGATACAGCCAGAGGTGCTGATTCCTGGACTCTGCCTTCACTAGTGTCTACCTCAGCCAGGGACATTGCTTTATAGATCTGAGACAATTGGAGGAAGAAGCCTGCATTCTTTCTTTCCCTGCCTCTCCATAACGTCTCAGCAGCAGCATGTCTCTCTAGCATTGGAGACTCCATGACTCCCTCCTCCCTGAGCTCCACCAAGGCCTCCAGCCCAGGGGTAGAGCCGCTTTCTCCTGTTGCTTTTCTCTAGATTGCCTTTCCCGCCTTGGTTTGACTAGTCTGAACTTCCATGCCTGGAGCCATTTAATATCCCCAGAATGAAAAGCTGAGCATGTTTCTAGGTTCCTGGCTGGATCCTGTCTAAGATAATATAGTAAAGCATGTTCCCATGCAGGTTTCCCTAGTGAAACAGGGAGAGGCTTGGTGGAGGTAAAGCCATGACCCTGGGTAGGTTCCTAAACTTTTAGGAACCTCACTGGTAAAATGGGAATAGCACAATTAAATTGGCAGGATTGCTATGAAGATTTACAAAAAAAGTCATAGATGGTTTATTCAATAAATGATTATTGCTAATAGATGTTTGTATCTAATCAGTATAGTCAGCTCTCCTCCATATCTTTGGGTTCTGTGTCCATGTATTCAACCAACCATGGGTCAAAGATACTAAAAAAGACTCGTGTCATTCTGAGGGTGTACAGCCCTTTCCCCATCCATGATTTACTAAACAATAGAGCACAGCAGCTGTTTACAGAGCATTTACATTGTATAAAATATTATATGTCATCTAGAGATGACCCGCAGTGTATGAGAGGGTGTGAGGTAACACGCAAATGCTACGCCACCTTCCATAAAGGACTTGAGCATTCTCAGATTTTCCACTCCCCAGTGGGGAATGGGCTCTGGATCAAAGATGCCCATGTAATTGAATTAAAATCTATCAGTGGTTTTCCTGAAACTTTATTTTTGATTTGTTTTTTATACAGGGTCTCATCTGTAGCCTTGGCTGGCCTAGAATTCACTGTGTAGACCAGGCTGACTTGGAACTCACAGAGCTCTGCCTGCCTCTGCCTCCCAAGTGCTGGGATTAAAGATGCATGCCCACCATTTAAGCATTTTATAAATGGGCGTCTGGTTTAGAGCAATCGTTTTAGAGAATTGTGGTAGAGGTAGTTGAGAGAGTTCCAGGGCAGGAGTTGTCTCGGAGAGTGAGCCAGTATGGAGGTGGCATAGTCACTAAAGCCCGTGCTTCCTCAGATTCGTGCCCTCTCTTGCCATGCTCTGTGTCTGCTCCAGAGCCCCATCCAGGACACGTCCATCTGTTTGTTGGATCTCCTTAGACTCAGATGCGTCTTCTGGGTGTATTCCCCTTGGTCTGGAGCTTCTCTTTTATGTTCTCAACAGCATCTTTCACAGCTTAAAACACATTTTTTTTGGTTGATAGAAAGAAAACAAAGTAGGTGTGTGGATCTGGCATGTTTTTCACCATTTGTCCCGAAGGAACACACCGTGCAAGCTTCGCTGCCTTCCTTTTGTTCCTGTGGCCATTTTGTTGTAAGTAGAGAGTTCAGCCTATTGCCTTCTTGTGATTAATACACCCCTTTGTTGTTTGCAGCCTCTGCATCACGAAATTTCTGTGTATCTCCAACAACTAAAAATAGACATTGAGGAAGGAAAGCTGAGAGACAATATTGCAAAACTCGAAAAGCAAATAAATAAAGAGAAGAAGCTTCTCCGCCGAGGGAAGACTAGGGGCCTCGCCAAAGAGCATGAGGTAAAGGCACCTCACGCCCACCGCTGTTAGCCTTCCTGTTCACTGGGTAACCACTGTGTAAATTCATGGCCTAGGACTGGCTGTGCTGTGGAGATCGCATTAGCCTGTCCATTCCCGTGGATGCAACACTTACATGGTCTGGGCTCTAACAGGACCCTGTGCTTTCTAGCCATCTGACATGAGAAATCTCAGCCACCCTTCTTGCTTTCTGTTTCTCTTGTGATGCCTGGGGACCTCCTGCTCCCAAGACTGGTCCTAACTGTCTCAGCTATTGCTGTAGTACAGATGTTTTTGTTTGTTTGTCTGTTTTTGTTTTTGTCAGGAGACAGGGTCCTCAAAAGTAGAGCTTTGTGAAAATGAGCATTTGAGTCATACCGGATCTTGGGGGCCAAGCTGATGACCTCCTCTTTTCAGTCTCCTGCCTCTTTGATGGGATTTGTGTGGTTGATAGCTCTGAGGCCTCTTTTCTTTTTAGCTGTCAACTTCTGTGACTTTCACAGTGTTACCCTCCCTTGCACAGACATAGAGATACCTATATGCAATATAGATACATATATATGCATAAATACACACACAGGCTGAAAAGGAGCTATAGTTTTGTTATCCTTCACAAATTTCCCCATCTTCTTCTCTTTCCTAACTATTTTGGGGTTTGGACAGGATAGGCTACATCTTTCACTTCCCTCCATCCTTACTATGCCGCTTTATACCCTTCAGATTGTTTATTCATCTGTTTCCAGTCGAGCCTGCGGTTCTCTCCAGCAGTGTTTCTCTGGTCTCTGTAGTCTGCCCCGATTGGTGGCTATCACAAATGCTCCTCAGGGACGTCAGGCTCACGTGTCTAGAATGGAACCAGTAGCCTCACCTCTTTCCCTTTGCCTCCTCCTCTCCTCGTGCCTTGGTTGCGAATGGCTTTGCTGTCTCAGAGGTCTTCATCCACTCCTGCTCCGCCTGCCACTGTAGCCTCAGTGACCGAGCAGCTTGGTTCCATTAGTCCAGCCACTTCTTCCATCCTTCATGCTGCATCTCCCTTGTTTTGTTAGGGAGAAAATGGCTTCATCGTCTTTCACCACAACAGTTTGCTGTTTGGGGATTGGGGACAGGGCTGGGGATTGAAATCCAAGGCATCATGCACTTAAGACGGGAATTCTACCAACGCAACAATAGCCCCACCCTTAGAACTAGCCTTTCAAAACCCAGATCCCATTTTACTGGGTCCCAGTGGTAGCTCTCTCCCCTCTCCAAGGACAGCCCCATCTCTTTAGAAGGCTCCAGGACATCCCTTCACCATCTCAGCTTAGGCTGAGCACTCCGACAGCAGCAGGGCACCTGTGCTCTCAGAACATTTGCTAACTGTCATCTTCTGTCACTGGTGGGGATGACATCTCTGTGAGGGGTTTGTATTCACCGTCACCTTGACAGACGCTGAGTTCCCTAGGAGATGGGTTTCTGGGCATGCCCATGGGGGCCATCTTGACTGGCTGATGTATAGGACTAGAAACTCCTTCCTGACTTCCTGCTGTACAGGGCTGTGCCTGGAACCTTGAGAGACTTTATCCTTAACTTGCTTTTGTCAGGATGTTTGACTATATCCATGGGCAGAGAATCAAAGCCAGTCCTCCATTCACCCTCAGAGCTCTGCATTCCTTCTGCATCCAACTCAGATGGCTTCCTCTGTGAAGCAGGCCAGTTGTAGTGTGCTCCTAATATCACAATGCCACAGACCGTTGTCTGCATGTTGGTTATTGAACTGGGACTCCTTTAGGGTTGGCTCCCATTATCACTTTTCCCTAGTACCTGCTACCATACCTAACTCATGGCAGACAGTCCGTAAAAGAGCATGCTGTCAATCACAAGCACACCTGGAGTTTCTGATCATGTGTCCTTCACTGGAGCTCAGATCATGCTTTCTTCCCTCCCGCAGGCTTGCTTCTCTCCGGAAAGTGTTGCATGCCAGCTAGAACACCATGTGGTTGTCTTGAGGGTGCTGTGTGAAGAGCTGACTTCACCAGAGAGTCAACAGGAATTGAAGAGAGCACTCGGAGATTACGAACAAAAAATAGAGAGACTTCTGAAATGTGCTTCCGAGGTTCATATGACGCTGCGGTCCTCCCAGGCAGGCACGCTGAAGGAGAGGTTGGTACCTTGTAAGAGGAGCCGTGCTTCAGAACAAAGCTAGAAGAAGCCTTTTGTGCAATCAAACGACATTCAATATGATTCCTGCTTTTTAAGGTTCCATATTCCCCCACTCTATTTTAATATTCAATCATGATTTCCTTCTTAGGGGTGCCTTGACCACACCTGAGAATGGCAGAAGGGATGCCCACAGCAAGGTGCTGCTTGAGACAACAGATAACCAGCTGCCTACTGAAAAGGTGTTGAGCGCAAGGGGGTCGGGGGGTATAGTTCACAAAGAAACTCAGTGTGAAGGCTTAAGTGTACAGCCATCCAGTTCTCATGAGGGTTTGTTTAGTTATCTGATGGTTTTCATTAACTGAGATTTCCCACTTTACAAAATGCAAGGAAGACCACCCCTCAAAAAGTTATAATGATGCCCGGCACAGCTGCAGTGTGCCTAGCAGTCTTCCGAGAGTACCAACAGTTGCTCCACAAAGTTCGAAGACCAATTGTGTCTGCTGCTTTTGAGGTTGGATGAAGCTGACTGTGGTCTTCACAGACAAGTCCATCATGCTATGATGAACTGGATCATTTGGCTTCTTAGTAGAATGTATTTTGTCTCCCTTGGGAACTGAGTTTGCAAAATTGTTGGAGATAGAGAAAATGGCATTTACTGTATGGCACCATGCAGGGTGCCAAGCAGCAGGTGTTGGGAAGGAATGGAGAATGCCTGTTTTCAGGGCTGTTGCTCTTGACTGAGCCCTTGAGGTCTGATGCAGAGTCTGCATCAGGAACCTGGCTGTCCTCCTTACCAATTAGAAGACCATGGTCAGCCTAGCCAGTGTCCTCTGTCCTGTGAGAAGGTTTTGCTCTGAGCGGAGACATATTAGAGACTTGTATTCTCTCCTGATTTTGGATATAACGAACCAGTAGTACATCTCTGAGCATTAAGTTCTCATGTAAATGTGTCTGAGGTTTTGTCTTTACTCTTTTGCATATTTGCTTAGGCAATGGAACCCATTAAGAGCTTTAGCCGGACACCAGAATTGAAGCCTCAGCAAGAAGGAAGGGCTATGGAGAAGGAAGGGAAGAATTGCCCCTCTCTAAGTGACTTATGGGAAAGGTGACTTCTTCTTAAACAGTGAAGATCCACTGAAACTCTTCCACCAATGACACTTATTTTACATACACACACATGTATACACACACATACATATATGTACATATACATTTATTTGTGTGTGTGTGTGTGTGTGTTCTCCCATTATAAGTTCTGGGGATTAAATTCATATCATTATGCTTGGTGGCAGACACCTTTAACTAGTAAGATATTTTAACATTTAGCATTTATTATTGAACATTAGTTATTTGAAAGCTTATTTAACATTAAGGGTTTTAACATTTATTCATTTGTGATGTGGGTGGGTACAAGTGTATGGAGACAGATGACAACTGCCACCATGGGTCCTGGAGATCAAAATCAAGTCATCAGGCTTGGCAGCAGGTGCCTTTGCTCACGAAGCCATTTTACCTGCCTGAGTTGTGTGTTTTTAAAACTTGTATTATTCTTTAGTTGTAATTTTGGCACGTGGCCCTAATTTAAGCAGAAATTCTTTGGGTATTTCCTCATGCACAGTTGATACTAATTTAAAAATATTTCTGTCTTATTTTTAAATTAAGTAATTTTAAAAAGTTATTTAATTTTTGGTTAGCAAACAAGAAATAGGTGTAGCATGATTAGTAAAAGTTCAGAGACAGAAATTGGGGTTCAGCCCGAAGGTCAGAAAAGCAAAACAGCCAGCCACTGGCTCTTAACCTCTACCTCAGTCTGAAATGGCGATCCTGCCTCCAGGAAACTCAGAATGAGGCTGTGTCTGTGAGCTGTCTCCTCCCATCTTATACTCCTCCCTAGTGCTGGGATTAAAGGCGTGAGCCACTACCGCCCAGTTTCTGTGGCAACTAGTGTGGCTACTGGGATTAAAGGTGTGTGTCACCACTGCCTGGTCAGTAAGGCTGATCAGTGCAGCTGCTTTATTCTCTGAACTTCAAACAAGCTTTATTTATTAAAATACAAATGAAATACCACTACAGATAGGTTTCAGTGTGTCATTTTTCATGTAAATGCATATATACATCTCATTATACTTTGCCCTGCCCCCAGTACCCCCTTCCCCATACTAAATAATGTTGCCCTTCATTTTCTTCCAGGTATGATACGCAGAGAGAAATTCTTGAGCGGCACCTGCAGGACACCAAATCCCGGCTCACGTCTGACTTTCCTAGTGGAAGGGAAAGGAGCAGTGCTTGTCTGCAGGGTGAGCTGGCAGAGCTGCAGGTAATTTCTGTGGTATTCCTCACTGGGGTCAGGGGCACTTGTTGCTCTTTTAGAGGATGGAAGTTCAGTTCCCAGCATCCATGTTAGGCAGCTCATTGCCTTCTGTAATTCCTGCTCCAAGTGATCTGACATCACCCTCTTCTGGACTTTCTCTCTCTCTCTCTCTCTCTCTCTCTCT
>LOEQ01004669.1:53709-68230 GCA_001685075.1 Bramus lutescens | reverse complement strand
TGGAAGAGCAGGCAATGCTCTTAACCTCTGAGCCATCTCTCCAGCCCTGCTTTGAGTCTTTATTACATTTAATTAAAATGCCAAATAGTATTCTGGTAATACAAGAAACCCTCTGATCTCTGTAATGAAGGAATAAATTCCTGTAGTTATTATTATTCAGGAATTCCTTTGTAGTAGGAATTTTTAATTTTGCCATTGATCTCACGAGGACAATGAGAGCACAATCCTGACATTTCCCATGTTTTTTTGTTGAATAAACAATGTCAACAATTGGCTAATACATTTTTTTTAATTCTGTACTCAAGGAAAAAATTATTACTCAGGCTGGATAAGGACCTAGATGGATTTGAAGAAGAGAAGATGTGCATACAACAAATGGCTAATTCTCTTCCGAAATTCAAAGATGGCCAAGAGAAAATGGTGATTCAACAGTGTCAAGATACAGCAGCCTTGTGGGAGAGTACAAAAGCTTCTCTCACTGAGTGGTAAGAGAAACATCGCTTCTTAGTCTGAAAATGTGTCTGTGTAGTTAACATTCTGAAGTGCTTGTTTTGGAACCGTGTCCCCTGGACATAGAGAAGCAAACACAGGGCGTCATGCTGGAGCTCTCAGGCCACCATCTGTCACATGCAGTTCTGGCATATCCTGGCAGTGCCCACCTCTATGGCTGGGGCCGTTTCCCTCCCTGTGTCCTTCAGGAAGCATATGATCTGTTAGCTGTGGAAAGTCCTCGAGCCACCATGCACCTTCCCTTAAGTCTTTGGACTCTTATGGTCCTTTCTCCACCCTCCCTTCAGCATGCCCTGTATGCAGATGGAACCTGTCTATAAGGAAGCCGTGATCAAACCCATCTGTGGCATATGATATCTTGTTTCATTTCATAGATCGGGGCTTCCTTTAAAGTCCTAGGACTAAGTAGTACCTAATTAGACAAGACACCAAGTTAACTACCATATTCTCTGAACTATTTTACTTTCTAAAATGTTGAGCTAAGAATGAGTGGAATAGATTATCCCATAAGTGGGTTGTGTAATAATCTGATTTAAGCTAATCTCTGATAATGCTAGGAAGGAGCTGTCATTTCAACAGGTCTTGTGGTTGATGAGACGGAAAGCTGGTCCTGTTGAGGTGTGACTCCTGCGTATCTCCCCAGAGTTTACATGTGTTGACACGTAATCCTGTATATTTCCCAGAGCTTACATGTGTTAACATGCAACCCTGTATATCTCCCCAGAGCTTACATGTGTTGACATATAATCCTGTATATTTCCTAGAGCTTACATGTGTTAACATGTAATCCTGTATGTCTCCCATAGCTTATGTATGTTGACATGTAATTCTGTATATCTCCCAAAGCTTACATATGTTAACATGTTAACATAATTAGTAAAGGTACGATTCTGGTGATTATTTATACAATCTGTTTGCTATATCATCATTATTGGTAGTATGGCCAAGCCATGTGGAGAGAGAGTCCTGTGTGACTCTGAGTTTTTACTACAGCACACACAGCATTATTTTCAGGCTCTTCTCCCTCCTTGTTTCCTGCATAGCCTTGAACAGTGTGGAAGTGTTCTGGAGCTGTTAAAACAGTATCAGAATTTTAAAAACAACTTGACAGCTTTGATTCAAAAAGAAGAGAGCATCATCTCCCAGCAGGCTTCCTACATGGGCAGGGACAACCTGAAGAAGAAAGTCGCAGAGGTGAGTCCACCCTGCCAAAGAGCCGTCCTGCATGGCGACTTGGCTGATGAGCCCAACAGGAAAGAGGGTATAATGAATCCCCTTTGAAATTTGCTCTAAAAGAATCTAGGAGACTGGAGAAATGGTTTGGAGGTTAAGAGCACTAGCCACTTTTCCAGAGGTCCTGAGTTCAATTCCCAGCAACCACATGGTTGCTCACAACCATCTATAATGAGATCTGGTGCCTTGTGGCCTGCAGGTAGAACACTGTATACAAATAAATAAATAAATCTTTACAAAAGAAGTTAGAAGTGAACATTTCACTAGGTATTTAGGAATTTATCCAGAGTATCATCAGAGCTAGAAATAAATCCTTTTCCAAGTTGGTAGCATGTTACTTCTGTTTGGGCTTTAGTGCTGGGCCTGTGGCTCCCCCAGAGCCCAGGATCACTTGCTGCTCCTCTGTAGGACTGCAAAGCTCTCCTGTCCCAGTGAGCCCCCATGCAGGCATGAAGATTGTAGGAGATCCTCTCTGTTGCTAACAGTCAAGGAGGACATTCCAATTCCAGTGTTCATTTTCTGTAAAGCTGAGCCAGCCAAATCCCCCAGTCACCCGTCTGTGTTGATGGCTTCACTCATCCCCACTCTGTATTGCTGAGGAGAACAGCATCTTTTGGACACTAGATGTCATTATTTTCTGTGAATTTACATGGTTAGAAAGGAATACACCATACTGTTTGCTTTATGACCATGCGTCAGAATGATGCCTCTCCCAGTGGCTTGTGAGCGTTAAGCCACAGGGCTGTCAAGCTGTCAAGTATGACGTGTAGTCTTCTTGATGCATTTGATTACTGTAAAGTGGTTTTATTAAACTTCATATTTATTTTTAAGTGATTTTTAATTAATTAGTTTTACATAGAGGGTTTTTTGCCTCCATATATGTTTGTACACCACTTTTATACCTACTGCCTGCAGAGCAATGTGTGGGTCACAACCCCTGGGATCTTATGACCCTTTCACCAGGGTTGCCTAAGACCATCAGAAAACACAGATATTTACATTACTATTCATAACAGAAGCAAAGTCGCAGTTATGGAGTAACAATGGAAATAATTTTATGGTTGGGGTCACCATAGCATGAGGAACTGTACTAAAGGGTCACAGCATCAGGAAGCTTGTGAGCCTCTGCTGTAGATGCTAGGAGAGAGTGTTAGATTGCTTGGACCTGATGTTACAAGCAGTTGTGAGCCACTGTGTGTGTGCTGAGAATCTAACCAGAATCCTCCAAAAGAGCAGCCAGTGTTCTTAACAACTGAGCCATCTCTCTAAACCCCTAAACTTCTTATTTCTTGAGAGCAACTCAATGTAAGTATATATCAACCAGATTAAGTTTATAAGTTTTTAATTATTTAAAATTTTTAAAGATTTATTTTACGTGTATACATGTTTTGCCCATCTATATGTATGTATGCCACATACAAGGCAGGTGCCCAATGCGGTCAGAAGAAGGCACTGGATCCCCTGGCACTGGATGGTTGTAAGCCATCATGTGAATGCTGGGAACTGAATCTGGGTCCTCTGCAAGAGCAGTCCGGGCACTTAACCATTGAGCATTTCTCTAGACCCAGTCAGCCAGATTCTTATGGGCAGCTTAGTCTTAGAACTATCAGTTCCCATGTTCTAGTGACATGGAGATTACCAGGGAGAGCCTTTGTCTGAGATCCACTATGTCAGTCTGTTCCACAGAGCTGTCGAATAGAAAGGAGCCTTGTTGAGACATTGTTTGTACAATGGTGACTGTGTGATTGATTTTCCTACCAGACTTAATTGAAGGAGGCCACCAAGATCACCAACAGGCCATTAGCTGAAGTTACTATTAGTCAGTTTTCCCACTTCTGTCCAAGAGAGCTAGCTCTGACCTTCACTGGTCTTGAGATCTGTAAGAATCCTGCTCTAATTCCAGTGGACTTAAGGAGCCCTGTATTTCCTTGGTTCTTGGAGAATACAGCATGTGCAGCCTCACAAGGTCTTCTTGGACTTAAGTTCGTTCATAGTTACCCTTGTGTTTTCTTTTACTAGTCTTTAAAATAAGAATTCTAGGGGCTGAAATGATGGCCCAGAGGAGCACTGGTTGTTCTTTCAGAGGTTCTGAGTTCAATCCCCAGCAACCATTTGTTGTCTCAGGAGCATCGATAATTAGATCTGGTGCCCTCTTTTGGCATGCAGGGAAACACACAGGCAGAACGCTATACATAATAAATGAATGCCTGCATGGATGTTTGTGTGAGGGTGTCAGATCTTGGAGTTATAGACAGTTGTAAGGTGCCATGTGGATACTGGGATTTGAACCTGTGTTCTCTGGAAGAGTAGTCAATGCTGTTAAACTGCTGAGCCAGCTCTCCAGCCTAAATAAATCTTTAAAGGGAAAAGTAATTCTAACAAGTGTCCATTGGGTAAGCAGAACATTTCCACTTGTGCTGTGATCTTTTTTGTTCGTTTTATATTTATTTACTTAGAGAATGAACGTGCATGAGTGTTGCAGAACACAGGTAAAGGATAACTTGTGCAAGGGGGGTCATTTGTCCTTTCACCCCGGGGTCCTGGGGGTTAAACAGAAGACCGTGAGGCTTGATGGCAAGGATCTTTCTTTACTAATCCATCTTGTTGGCCTTTATGGTCATTGTTTAGGTTGAATAATAAAAAAATAGAATTGTTATTCTACTCGCTTCTCTCTATGTATGTTTTGATTTGTCAACAACATATTTTTGCTTTTTTTTTTACAGATTGAAACTGTCAAAGAAGAATTCAATGAACATTTAGAAGTTGTAGACAAGATAAATCAGATTTGTAAAAATCTACAATACCATCTAAATAAAATGAAAACCTTTGAAGATCCCCCTTTTGAAAAAGAGGCTAATGCTATTGTGGACAGATGGCTGGATGTATGTGATAAGTTATTAACTAAAAATTCTGTTTCATGACAAATTGATATTTGGGGAGAGTATCTTTAGTATTCTTATGATACAGAAAAGTTAAGCTGTCATTCTTTGTAAAAAAAAAAAAGAATAATATGTTATTTGTAACTTAGGAATTAATTTCATCTCAGAGTTAGACATTACAAATGGAAATTCAGCCTTCCAGGGTGTGTGTGTGTGTGTGTGTGTGTGTGTGTGTGTGTGTGTGTGTGTGTGNNNTGTGTGTGTGTGTGTGTGTGTGTGTGCGTGCGTGTGTGCGTGCCTACCTGCCTGCCAGGTGTGGTGGTATACACCTATAATCCCAATACTTGGGAGGTAGTGACAAAATAAAAATCAAGCGTTGAAGGTCAGCCTGATCTGCATGAGAGCCTGTCTCAAAAACTAAAAATAGCCAGGCACAGTGGTGTATGCTGTTAATGCCAGCACTTGGGGGGCAGAGGCATGCTCACCTCTGTGAGTTCAAGGCCAGTCTGGTCTACATAGAGTTGTAGGTCAGCCAAGGCTTCATAGTGAGTCTTCATCTCCCAAAAGGAAGCAGATTATTAAAAACTGTGCTCAACATATTGAAAAGAAATTCATCAACATAACCTTCTATGCAGAATCTTGAGATTCAGCTATATACTTGATGCCTTTGTAGTTTAGTTGGATATCCTTAGAAGTTACAAACTAAGAGTTTTCAGTATTTTCTGTTTAATTAATAAATTTGTTTAGTTACTTGCCTACTTATTTTTTATTTATTAGTTTGTTTGTTTATTGAGATAAGATCTTGCTATGTTTTAACTTAATATGAGCCCAAGATGGCCTCCGACTTGCATTGGGACTCCTGCCTCAGTCTCCCCAGTGCCTGGATTGGAGCCATGTGCCACCGTGCCATTTTTGAGACAAGGCTTTATGTGGTACGGGCTGGCCTCAACTCACAGGGTTCGTTCAGGGTTGCTTTGAATTACATACATGCTATAGCAGGTGAGCTGCAGTGGTTTTAAAGAGAGAGGGCAGGCAACATAAGATATGAAAGCATGAATCAAACAAATTAGCTACTAAGGGTAGACTTGATTTTATTTCAAAACAAGTGACTGAAGCAATGTTCTCCACATCTGTGTCCATTATTTCTACAACTGGCTGCAGGTCAATGAGAAGACGGAGGAATATGGTGAGAATCTTGGGCGAGCACTGGCCTTGTGGGACAAACTTTTCAACTTAAAAAACAGCATCGACGAGTGGACTGAGAAGATCCTTGGGAAGGTGGAGTCACATCAGCTGACTGAGGAGGACAGAGAAAGGCTGGAGGTAATTCAACCTGGCTAAGGCAGGTGCCTTGCCTACACGCCCTTGGCATCTTAATGTCACATTTGCTTTGTTGCAGCAGAGTTGAAAAATTCCGATGAGATAACTTATTTCTTTAGCTATCCCTCGAGAGGGCTCTGAACTCTGTCGATTGCCCTGTGAAGTCCAGGCAGATGTTTGCAGATTCACAGACCCCCAAGGGCTCTTGTGGGCACAATGACCCTGGGTGAGGAAGACTTGCAATATGAAGAGAGCTGGGTTTTAAACATTGCTCTCAAGTTGGCATTGGGAAAGGATCTGAGCTGCCTCTTTTAGTTGTCAGAAGAATTGTTTCTGTCTTTGGGTGTAGCTCAGAGGTAGAGTGTGTACCTAGTATGCTCTAGGCTCTGAGTTCAGCTTCTCATACCACAGTTAGGAATTCTTCTGGTTGCTTATTTGTTTAATGTCATTAATTTGCACAATGCTTTACTAGGTCAGAAAATATCTAAATACTGGCATTAAATGTGGTTCAATAGAGTCTAAAAATACATCTGTTTATGTATCTGATGCTTCAAATCTCATTGTCTCCCAAATTCTTGTATTTTATTCAATTTTTAATTCATGTATATTTTTACATGTTGGGAAAAGGTTTTAAAAATGTGAGATTGATTTCTAGTTTCCTGGATCCTTAGGACAGTATAAAGTGAGTCATCTCTAAGGGTCTTAGAGATGTCTTAAATTATAGGTTATTTGAAAATATGAAGTCAGAATTAAAAACAGCTAGCCTATGGGCCAGATTCCAGGTGGGCACATGCTCATTCAGAATTTGTACATGTGTAGCCAAGACATTGGCCATGCTTTTCAATCTACACACAGCCTCATGGCACAAGCCTCATTCTTTCTATTATCTTGGAAGGAGAATGCTTCCCTTGATTGTCATTTGCCTCATCCCTAAGTCACTAGGCTTTGTTACTCCCTGGAACATTAAAAAATGAAAGATTAGAAGAAATTCAAGAGTATCTTCAGGTTTCTGTACATCGACTAACAATCATAGGTGCCTGAAAATAAGATAAAATAAAAGGATTTCTCTTTAAAAACTTCTGTTTTAGGAAGAGTTAAAAGTCCATGAAGAGCAAACTTCAGAATTTTCCAGAAGATTAGCTGACATACAGTTGCTGCTTCAAAGTAATGAGAAGCCACTTGAGCTACAGGTATGGGAATTTTGATTCAAGTCTCAATGGAAGATTCTCCGTGCCTCCCAAGACAGCATCCATAATCCATGCATTCTAAATTTAAGTAGAAAATGAAATTAGAATGATTACCTATGTATGTGCAATTAAAATTTAGAATCAGCATAAGCGGTTGCGTGGTCCGCATCCAGTGTGAGAATATTGCGTTCTTGCCTTCTTCTCCCTGTTCACCCTCTTACTGGCCTGCTGTGTGGCGGAGAAATGGTGGCTGTGTTTCCATGTAAACTGACAATGGTTTTCCTGTGTGTGTGTGTGTGCAGGGAGGAGAATATGTCTTGAACAATTCCAGTGTCATTCATTAACTGCTAGGTAGAGAAAGAAATTGCCGCGGGTGTGATTTTTCCATTGTGTGAAGATATTTATCTCAATTTCATTTGGATGAAGGGTCATAGTGTTTATACATGACCTTTTGGACAGGCTTTGCGGATGGCATCTTGTCTGTGCAACTTATTAGTTTTGTAATCCTAGCCAAGTTGCTTAATCTTCAGTCTGTATACGAGGTGCTCACCACCTGCTGGATACATCATCAGTGCTGGCCAGTGATGTGGCATATGCTTTTAACCCCAGCACTTGGGAGGCTGCGGCTGGAGGATCATGAGTTTGAGACTAGTGTGGACTATGGTAGTAAGATCCTGTTTCTAAACAAGACAAGACTATTTAATGTTCTCTATACATTTTAATCTTATTTATGTGTTTCAAAATATGGTTTTTTTCATGCTGTAAGAATTCAGTTTGCATGCTAGGTACAATTTATTTGGGGAGAAAGATTCCAATTATTGTCTTAGAAAATTGTTGATTTCTATTTTTTTTTCTTTTTTTGTTCTAGTTTTGTTTTTCAAGACAGGGTTTCTCTGGTTGTCCTGGAACTCACTCTTATAGACCAGGCTGGCCTCGAACTCACAGAGATTGATCTATCTGCCTCTGCCTCCCCGAGTGCTGGGATTAAAGGCATGCACCACCACTGCCTGGCTAATTTTTTTTTTTTTTGAGGACAGGGTTTCTTTGTGTATCTCTGGCTGACCTGGAACTCACTCTGGAGACCAGGCTGGCCTCGAACTCAGAGACCCGCCTCCCTCTGCCTCCCTCTGTCTCCCTCCTGTTGGGATTAAAGGCATATAAAGGCATATACTACCTCACCGGCCTTAGTTCTTGTTTTCTTTTTTTAAGGCAGTTTTAGCGAATGACAAGATAAGAACATATTTCACTCTGGGATGAAGCGCTGTCGGCTTGCTCTGCAGTAAGCAGTTGCCTGAGGGCCGCTGAGACAGGGCTTCTTACTGCAGGTGTCGTGCGTTTTGTGATTTCAGGTCATGGAGTCCTCTGTCCTGAGCAAGATGAGAGATGTAAAAAGGTTCATCACAGGAGACTCCAATAGCTACGTGCCCAGTGGGAACACAGCTGAGTTGAGGGAGGATCTGGACCAAGCCAAGACCCAGATGGGGATGACCGAGTCCCTCCTGAACGCCTTGTCTCCCTCCGACAGCCTGGAGATCTTCACAAAGCTCGAGGTACGTACTACCCAGCCGCCCATCTCCTGTGTTCAGAGCTATTGTTACTCTTTTTATTCCTTTAAAATACATGGTACTAGTGAGAGAACCTAGTTCATGTTATGCAAGCACCCCTACCACTGAGGTTTCTTCCCATGCCGCTAACACTTTTAGTGATTTTTGGCCTTCTGTAGTTAGTGAAAATAGGGATTCAGTTTCTAGGGAGGGAAGAAAGGAAGGAAGAAAGGGAGGGAGGGAGGAAGAGAGGGAGGGAGGAAGGAAGGAAGGGAGGACAGAAAAAAAAACTGTATTGTGGGCCAGTGAGAAAGCTCAGCAGTTGCCCCAAGCCTGATGATCTGAGTTCAGTCCCCTGAAGCCACATAACATTTCACATGTACACAATGGCGTGTGTGTGTGTGTGTGTGTGTGTGTGTGACACATACACATCAAATGAATACATGAGTGTAAAAAAGTAAATTGCCTTGTACTATAAATCAACTATGGAATAGAAACAAAGTCACTCAATTGAAAATTGTTTGGACTTATAAAATAATGAAAACCTCTGAAGCCTGGGGGATGGCTCAATTGTCAAAGTCCTTGCTGTGTGAGCAGAGGGACCCAAGTTCAGATCCCTAGCATCCAGGATTTTTTGTTTGTTTGTTTTTTAAGCCAGCAGGGGGAGCAGAAATGAGGCAATACTGGCCAGCTAACCTAGCTAGTCAGGATCTCAATAAAAATAACACTAATGATGAGGTACAGAATAATCAAATAGGATATCCGAGGTTGGCCCCTGGCTTCCATATACACTTACACACACGTGCATACATACATGTATGTACATGTGCACACAGACATGAAGACAGTGAAGAGTTCATGAGCTGTGGGTGAAGCGAGCTGGTGTCAAGATGCAATGACTGGTCTGTTCTGTGTGCAGGAGATCCAGCAGCAGATCCTCCAGCAGAAGCACAGCATGACAGTCCTGGAGAATCAAATTGGGTGTCTCACTCCAGAGCTCTCTGAATTGAAAAGACAGTATGCGAGTGTCAGTGACTTATTCCACACTAAGAAGAGCGCTCTGCAAGATCACTTTTCAACGTTCTTGACTGGTGAGTGTGATGTGTCTCAAACTTTGTTTCTGGCGATCTTGAAATAGGAAGGTGCTCATGGCCCTGTGGCTCCAAAAGCCGATCTAAATTTGACTTCTAGATGGCTTGCTCGATCTGTATTTAAAGGAGTAATATTTTGGTAAATCCTTTGGGGCAAACATTGTTACAGTCTGGTGTAAGTAATATCCATTTCTATAGGCCTCAAATCTGTATTTTGTAGTTACTGAGTGTTGGCCAAGGCTGCTCGTTCAATCCTGGCAGCCCAGACCTGAATAATCACAGAGAAACTGTATTAATTGCAATACTGTCTGGCCAATAGCTTACGCATATTTCTAGCTAGCTCTTACATCTTAAATTAACCCATTTCTATTAATCTGTGTATCGCCTCATGGCTGTGGCTTACCAGGCAAAGTTCTGGGGCACATCTGTCTCCTCCAGCAGCTACATGGCATCTCCCTGACTCTGCCTTCTCTCCTCCTCTATCTGCTTGCCTTGCTCTATTCTGCTAAGCCACTGGCCAAAACAGCTTTATTCATTAACCAATAAAAGCAACACGTATATACAGAAGGACGTCTCACATCAACTGAGGTCACGTGGTCCATGTGTCCAAGGGAATGCCTGTGAGCACGCTGCCTTTACAGGTGTCTTTGGATGTCCTATGTGCTCATAAAGGTGTTGGTTCCAAAAATATGTCTTATCACTCTCTATATTCAATTGGTTCTTGGCACTGGGTTTCAGAACACATCATGGCTTTGTCTGCTGCTGTGGAAAACAAGTTCCTGGTCTCTCATCTATCAAGGTAAACGAAGTCCTGTTTGAATGAGTGTACAGAACTCTTTCCTTTTCTCCTACAGACCAGTGTAAGAACTTTAACGGCTGGTTCAGCAACATCCAAATGAACCTTAAGGAGTGTTTTGAACCACCAGAAACAAAACTGAGCATGGAACAAAAGCTGCAAAAACTTTCTGTAAGATACCTCTGCCCAAACTTACCAAACTAAGCTGTTGAGAAGTCTCACAATGTTGTCTGGGCTGACCCTGTGCCCTTGTGTTTCTGCAATTCTCCTGACTTTCTCTCTGATTCCAATAACTGGGTCTCCTGCCTTTATTTAAATGATGTTCTTAGGCTTGTTGGTAGCTCCAGAAACTTCCCCTTAACCTCAGTCCTAGGGCTATCAACACCCATGGATGCTTAAGTCCTTGCTATAAAAATGGTGGTGTGTTTACATATGTTCTCCCAGATGATTACCGCTGCTCTATTTAATGCCTTGCTTGATGGGGCCTCCCCCGTTCCCTCTATTGATGTCCTGTGTACTTGGAAAGGTGTTTGCATAAAAAACACATCATACAGCTCTCTATGTTTAACTGGTCATCAGCATCAGGTTTCAGAATGTATCATGGCATCACTTTTCACCTTTACTTTTGCCTGTTTCATGAGCCTCAGGAATTGATGCTCAGACCTTGAAACATGAATGCTGGGGTGGTGCGAATCTGGGTAAAGGTAAAGGGAGAATAATCTGTTCAGTTTCACGTGTGGATTGGCAGATAGAAGACAGAAGAAAATATTTATGAGAAGTGAAACATCATCACGACAGGAGACGTTAGCTTTCTCTGTCTTGCTCCTGTGTGAGCATCATAGTGATACTGCATTATTTTTGCTAGATGTAGGCCCCAGAAAGATGCCAATGCAGAGATGCACATGTGTGCATGCACACACTGTGTGTGTGTGTGTGTGTGTGTGTGTGTGTCTAGAGCTATTGAAAAATGATCTGTCATTGGGCCCAGCCACATCTTCCTAGCCCTTCTGGAGGGGACAGTAGGAAGGAGCCATGCATAGGTACAGGTTTACAAAAGTACCAGGGGTGGCAGATGCATTTTGACTTCATCGTAGACATAATGGATTTCTTGTGTTCCTTAAGGATTTCTTGACTCTAGCGGGAGGAAATAGTAAGATCCAGCAGGTGGAGACTGTACTACAGCATGTGAAAATGCTCCTACCCAAAGCTCATGTGAAAGAGCTTAATAGCTGGCTTGGCAGTCGAGAACTGGAGTTAGAAAACTTGGAGTCCGCATGCCAGGCCCGAGCCAGGGAGCTGAAGGACTCTCTGAAGCAGCTCCTGAGGTAGGAAATAAATAACACCACCTAAAGATGCTCTAGTAATGACTTCTAGCTCGCTGTGTACAGCATATGCTAGGATGTTCAGTGCATACAAATCTCCCAAGTGAAGTAGGTACAGTTATTCCTCACTATCTCTCGGAAACTGGTTCTTGGGATCCCCGTGGGTGCTCAAGTTCTTTCTGTAAATTGCGTGGTATGTGCAGTACTCAATGCATATTCTCCCATATACTTTATTTAAATCATCTATAGATTACTTAAAATAACTGATGCAGTGTAAGTGCTATATAAATTGTTGTTATGCTATGTGTTTAAGGAATGTGGACAAGAAAGAAAAAAGGCTGCACATACATTCCAATACAAACACAATTTGTTGTCAAATCATTTTGATCTGTTGTAATTGGAATCCCATGGATTTGGAACTCACTCATACAGAGAAGTAAAATATACATTTAAAAAATTTATGAGTTCGAGTGTTTGCCTACATGTATGCTTGTACACCACGTGTATGCCTGGTATTCATGGAGACCAGAAGAGGATGTCAGATCCCTGGGAACTGGAGTTATGGATGATTGTGAGCTGCCTTGTGGGTGCTGGGAATTGAACCCAGCTCCTCTCAAAGAGCAACAAGTGCTCTTACCTGCTGAGCTCTCTCTCCAGCCTCCCTGCCCTTCTCCCCACTGGTATAAAATCCCAGGCCTCACAGCAAGCTCGACTCTTGAGCTGTACTTCCCAGACACTGACTGTACTTCTAAATGCAGGTTCTGTGCTGGAAAAAGAAAACTTGATGGCATTCTTTGAGTTATCTAAGATGGCAATGGTCCAGAGCAGAGTCTACGCATTGTTTCTTGTTCTGTCGATTTCCTGCATTTGTTTCTAGTTCTTTTCCTTTATGAATTCTACTGCAATCTAGGCAATAATTATTTAAGTTCGGATATGTGTGTAGTTGAGGTTTAAAAGAAAAGCAGTAAACGTCTAATTGATGTATCGCCGTCCTGTCTTTGGTGCAGTCATCTTTTCTTATGTCCCAATCTGTGAATTGGTCTTGCAGATTGGATGATGATTGCAGAAGCCTAAGTAAGTGGTTGACTAATCAAGAAGAGAAGTGGAAGGAAATGGAGCCGTTGGGAGAGAAGACAGATCTGTTTTACCAAGCGCTAACTAGGAAGAGGTATGGCGATCTTGATTGAGACATATTATTTGGTAACATGCTTTTTCCCTGGGTTCCGCTAAACTGACAATGGTATTTGGAAATTATAGGGAGCAGTTTGAGAGTGTGGCCCAGATGAACGACTCTCTGAAGGAGCATGGGCTTACCGGAGGAGAAGAGACAATCAAAGAATCAACGCAACTGATTGATAGATACCAGACTTTATTGAGACAATTACATGAAATTGAGGAAGAGGATAAGTCAGCACCCGCCAAAGACCAGAACTTTAATGATCTTGTACATGATGTAGCTCACTGGATAAAAGAGATTAAAGAGTCCCTTATGGCTCTGAATTCATCAGAAGGCAAAATGCCACTCGAAGAAAGAATCCAAAAAATAAAGGTATAACCGTGGAAACCAAATTTGAGAGGTCAGAGTGAACTCTCATTTTGAAAGCTTCTGAGGCAAACTGCAACAATTCCTTTCTTCATAGAAAATAAGATCACTAGGGGATGGCTGAAGCAATTCAAATCGCTGAGCTTAAAAATGATGGGTGGTTATGGATCTAAAATTAATTTAATGCATATGAAAGAGGAAAACTATGGCATTCTCTTCAAGAGGGCAATGGTCAGTTATTCATCATCCCTTGTAGCAGGTAGAAAAAAGGCACTAGTCAGAGCACAGCAGGAGGGGAAGATGGGAGGATACAAAGCCATCTATGTCCGGAGAACCGAAGACTCAGCAATGTGGAGTGCAGGGGTGGAGAGGAATCGTGGGAGTCGGTAACTGGGCTCATAAAGCATCACTGGCTATGCAGTGGGTACAGGAGAATGAGGTTTCTCTGGACCTGCCTCTCCATCCAAGAGGACAGTCACTAAACATAACTCGTTAAAACCTGCCAGGAGAGCAGTGCAGGTGTGTGTTGGGGTCCCCTCAGTGGGGGCATCATGGTAGGAAGAAGCCACAAGGAGTAGTGAGCTACCAGGGTTTGGTAAGACTTAGCACTCAGAGACGCTGGGACACGTGTCCCGACACTGTTTCAGCAGACTGTCCTGTGTAGTTTCTTCCAAGACAAGAACTTTGTTTTATTGGAGCAAAGGAAGGAAAGAGAACTGGGAATTAGTTGATAGGAGGGACAATTTTCCTATGGGAAGCCACGAGTCTCTCCTCAGATATGTGCCAATGACTGTTTAAACTGTTACCTCTGACCTTCCACATCAATATTAAGAAGTGGCCGGGAAGGAGAATTTGTGTAGGTTTTTGAAAGTCAAGGGCGAGCAGGAAGTTAGTTCAAACCATCATGTATTTATTAAGAATTAACTGTGTAGCGGGCCATGGTGGCGCATGCCTTTAATCCCAGCACTTGGGAGGCAGAAGTAGGCAGATCTCAGTGAGTTTGAGGCCAGCCTGGTCTACAAAGTGAGTTCTTGAGTTCCAGGACAGCTAGGACTGTTTCACAGAGAAGTTCTGTCTCAAAAAAAAAAAAACCCAC
>LOEQ01004669.1:11664-41092 GCA_001685075.1 Bramus lutescens | reverse complement strand
ACAGAACCGCCATATATGGGCTGCCCATGCCTGCTTCAGCATTGCCAGGGCATAAAATTCATTTTTCAAAAACTTCAATCTGTGTTTTCAGTCATGGGGAGCATTTTGTTCATCATATATGCTTCATATGTCTTATGATTTAAGATAAAATATTTTATAGTAGTATGTACAATCAAATAACATAGAGCCAAGGGTGACGAGCAGGGCAGGAGGAAGTGATAGAATTTTCCAGGAGTCAGTCAGGGCCCAAGCTGGGTTCCAACCTCCCTGGCATGAGCCAAAGGAATGTTGCCTGTTACGTTTGAAATGTTCGTTTGAGGGACTCTGTTGATTTTTCTGTCGTGGTTGAAAATGGCTTTGGGGATCAATGAGCAGCTGGTTTTGGGGGGCGATTTGAAGTGTTTTGGCATACAGGGTCTGACCGCTAAGGTCTGACATTACAAATGTTGCCTGTGACGCCCTGGTAACAGTGGCCCTTGGGCACCAGGCCATCAGGTAAAAGAGAGTTAGATGCTTTGGATTCTTGGTGGATAGCGGTGGTAGATAAGTCTCTCTGGGGCCTGGTCTCTAGGCCTTTGGTGCAGCCTCTCTGGTGTCCAGGTGCATTTGTGGGGGTTTCTGAGAAAGTGAGGGGAGGCAGGCACCACCTGCATCAGTGTGGCCCATGCCCCTGTGAGGCTGTCCTCTACAAGGGTTTATACCACCAGAGCCCAAGTGAACTGGAGTCTCAGAACCAGAGGGAACCTGCAGAATTGTAATTATTGGTCACATTTCAAGGCAGTGACTTTTGGTGTTATTTCAAAATAATGAGTGCCCTGAGCCTCTGGATTCTCTTACCAGTGAGAGCTGGTCAAACCCCAGGCAGGTGGCTATTTTATACAGTCTTTTAATTTTAGAACTGCTTCAGATTTACAGGACAGTTACAAAGATACAGTGGAGAGTCCCTTATCTCCCTGCATAGTGTCCCCCATTGTTACCATACGACAGTACTGTGCGGAGTGCCAAGTGCTCTCGGTTTGTCTGCGTGCTTTGTTCTGTGAGGTTTGGATGGTCTAACCTGGAACAGGCCAGGTAAATGCTCGCTCCTCAGCACTGTCTCCACGCCTGTCTCCTCACAAAATTATTGTGTGGTGTCTGGTACACGCAAGCGCTCAACAACACATACTTCTAGAGATGAGTTAGTGGATAAAGGTCTCCGCCTCAAAGCCCAAGGACCTGAGTTCAATCCCTGGGACCAGAGAGAGAGAAACAAGTTCTGCAGGTTATCCTCTGATGTCCACACACACGCATGTCCACACACACACACATGTCCACACACACACACACACACACACACACACTAAAATAAGATTTCAAAAATAAAATAAGAACAGTAAAAAAGGAACTAGTTATTGAAAAAGAAGTGAACACTAATGCAATGCCCCTTGATAACCACAAGTTCCAGAAACTTTCAAGAAAGATCAAACTCCTCATTTATGTTTTCCCACCTTCTGTAAGTATTTATTTGTTAAGTTAGTGTGTCGTGGGGGGTATGTGCATACATACTTACACACAGGCATTCAGGTAATCCTGTGGAGGTCAGAGGATAATTTTTGCAAGTCAGTTCCCACCTTCCAGTTTATCGAGGCCCGATCTCTCTGCCTCTGCTGCTATGGTCTGTGCTACAGACCAGCTGGCCATAAGCTTTGGGTGATTCTCCTGTTTCCAACTCTCATCCTGAGGTGCAATCCCCAGGATTGCAGACACGCGTTACCACACCACATAGGTTTTGAGGGTTGAGCGTGGGTACACGGGATTGCTTGGCTGGTGCATGGATCCACTGGGTCACCTCCCCTTGTCACCATGTTGTAGTGTTCATTACCAACTGGTTGAAGGCAGAATTTCTTCTCGGTATCATGGCTTCTTGGTGTTCCCATACTTACCTACTGCTTTTGAACTTCCGGGAGGTAAAAATGAGTGCCTACTGTTTACGTGGTCCTCTTCAGTTTATGAATGCTAAGTGTAGGTTTGGCAACCTTACACTTGGGGGAAGGGGTCCCAGTGCAGGTATTATTATATGGGAAAAGTCCTCCTTTGGCAGTACCCAAATACACCTCTTTAAAGCCTTTAATCTGAGTAAACAGAAGCAACTGGGGAATGGTTTTTAATCAGGAAAAATGAAAGTGGTTCATTTGGAAGGTAGGCTACTCAGCAATTAATCTTTTTATGTTTTTAGAACTCAGCTGTGGACATGATTTTGTCAAAACAACTTCCCCTCAACGTTCAAGAAAGCATGCAGAACACCCAAGATGAGCGGAAAGTCAATGAGCTGCGAAATCAACCTTTAGAATTGGACATTATGTTAAGAAATGAACAATTAAAAGGGATGGAGGTATGGGAACATGAAAAACACTCACAGCGTGATTGCATCGTTTACCCAGCGGGATACAATGTATTTTAATTACCAAAAACTTGCTTGTATGGAGTGAAAAGTCTTGTTTAACCTTTGCCTGATGATCGGTTTGGTAACTATGTAATTATGTACTAATCAGTAAGTTATATAACGCTAACCGTTTAGGAAGTGGGAGAGTTTAATGAACATTCGACTTCTTTCTGTTCCACAAAGTTCCTGAAGAACTTGAGTGAGAATTTGGGGACTGTGACTCACCATCGTTCCCTTTCACAGTCCTCTGTGTTCTGACCTGACAGGTTCTGGTTTTCCTGATGTTCAGTACATTGGGGCCTCCTCCCTAGCTTGGCACCTGTGCTTATGAACAGTAACAATGTATTTTTAGCCACTAAACCTGAAAATCTTACATGGCCTTGTTTTGAAAAGTGGAACTCTAGGTCAGTGGTTTTCAACCAGAGATCAGCCAGCAATCAGCCAGTGATCAACCAGTGATCACCCAGTTTTCTACCAGTTTTCAGGCAGTCACAACCCCTTTGGGAGTCAAGCAACCCTTTCCCAGGGGTCACCTAAGACCATCTTCATATCAGATATTGATATTATGACTTTTAACAGTAGCAACATTACGGTTATGAAGTAGCAATGAAATAATTCTATGGCTGGGGGGGTCCCCACAACTTGAGGAACTGTATTAAATGGTCTCAGCATTAGGAAAGTTGAGAACCACTGCTCTTGATGATCGCTGCTGTTTCGACAGCTCTACAGAACAGTAAACATGAATCTAAACCAGGAAAAAGGTAATAGATGAAAATAACAAGACAAGTCCTCCTTTATAAACTGCAGGGCTTTCAAGGCAATAGAGTCTCCTAAGAGATGGTAAATGCTGACCCAGTGTTCTAGATCCTAACATGATTCTTGTAAAGCAGAGGCCATGTGAGCAAATGAAATAACTCCCTCATGGGCTAGTACTTGCTATCTGAATGAAGGAGGGCAGGAAGGAAAATGAATGAGTGTGTGCCTGCGTGCTGATTTGTATGGCTTCCCATAGGAACTATATACCCACTTGGAAGCCAGAAAAGCAGCCATTGACCTTCTGGAACAATCTCAACATCTCAGCGAAACAGAAGGAAGAGCCCTGGTTCTGCCCACTGCCAAATCTCCAGCATATCACGTGGGCAGTCTACTTCAGGCTCTTCTCACTTTGAAGAAAACTACAGAAAGCCAGTATGGCCTCCTGAATGGTTTTCAAGACCAGCTAGTTGCAGCTGAATCCTCACTAAATATCTTCTTGGCAGAAGCAGAAAGTCTCAAAGCGTAAGTGTAAGAATCCAGGACTGGGGTTCTTGGCTCCCTTGCAGGCCCAGTTTGTGCTGTGGAAGGATGCCATGATTTTCAGATCGTGCACGGAAACGGATCCCATGGACACACTGGTTTAGTCTGTTTGGGTTGCTCTAACAATGTCACAGACTAGGTGGTTTAGGAACAGCAATCATTACTCTTTTGAAGTTGGGAAGTCCAGGGTCTAAGAGGCTGGCAAACCTCATGTCTTGTGAACCTTCCATCTAGTTCAGGGACGTTCCTCACCTCCCAAAAGAGCCCACCTCTTAATACCATTATGTGGTCACTCAGATTTCAACATTTGTATCTGGGACCCTGTTTCAGAAAAGCAAATAAGGTTCCTGAAAGATGGCTATTGGTAAAGGCACTTGCCACCAAGCTTGAGAACCTGAGTCTGATACTCAGGACCTAGGTGGAAGGAGAGAACTGTTGCCCACACAAGTGTCCCCTGCCATACAAGCAAAAAAGTTTATGTTTTTAAAAAGCAAACAAACCCCAGCAAACAACCGCAATAAAATAAGAATTTGTTTGGGGTGAGCATACACATTCAAACCATGGCAGATGATATTTAAGAAAACTATATTGGGTTCATGCTCTGTGTGTGTCTGTGTGTGTTACTAAGTACTGTGTTTTACACATTAGTTATTAAGCAATAGTTAAATATCTCATGTATATGTGTAAGTTCTATGGAATTCAGTAGTCTTTAAAAATAATGTATTCTGCCCTGTGGGGTAGGGAGAAACACATATATACTTGCCTAGTATCAATATAATTGGTTTATGTTATCACATATTGAAAGTTATATATTTTAATTATTTAATATAAATGTATGCATTCTGGGGATCAGCAAGATGGCTCTGAAGATAAAGGCACTTGCTGCCAAACCTGATGATCTGAGTTCAATTCTCTGAACCTACTTAAAGGTGGAAGAGGAAAGAAATGACTCCCCAAAGTTGTCCTTTGGCCTCTATGTGCATTCCATGACACGAACCATCTCCCCACCATCATACAATAGTAATAATAAATATATATTCCCTTTGGCCTTGAAAATTATAGATGGTAGACATATAGTTATAAGACATGAGTTAAGATATATAATCTTAACATCAACTATTTCTTATCATAAAGGTTTTATGCTTATATCTAAATGGATTTTATTTTTAATAATATCCCTCAAAATAATTTTATGTTTAAAATGATTATCTATTCTTGGTGGAAGGGAAAGGTGGTAACAAGGAATTTGGATACCACAGTAATTGCTCTGTCTTAGGCTAAGCTTAGGTGAAGGGCTTTCCATTTACAGAGCATTTTCCATGCCTTGCTCTCTCCACCTCACTCCTTTCCCTTTATTACTTCATTTTTATTCTTTTTCTAGCGGCTCACTAGACAGTGCAACCTATCTGGGCAAAATCAAGAAGTTCCTGGGATCCGTAGAAAAAGAAAAAGTCTCTCTGAGTAAGCTTCGTATGGAATGGGACCATTTATCCAGCCTTCTGAGCCCCGAGGATCAAAAGCTGATCGAGAGCCAAACGAAGCAACTTGAACACGGGTGGGAGCTTGTGGAGCAGCTGGCTCACCGGAAATGTTTTCAGCAAGCCACAGAACACAGTGAACTTACCTACCTCCTGAAGAAGGCCCAGGACATCGGGGTTTCTCTACATGAGCAGCAAGAGCGCCTGCAGCTAAGTCTGAATTCTCCAGAGCAACAGGAGGAGAGCCTGGGCATGGTTGCCCCGGCCGCTGAGATCCAGGCAATCAAATATGAATTTTCTGGTTTAAAGCGGCAAGCAGAGCTTCAGATGAAGAGACTTTGGGGAGAAAGGGAAAAGGAAACTCTGGAAGATGCACTGAATAATTTGAATAAGGACCTGGAGGCACTGGAGCCATTAAACCGAGAGGCAGAAAATCGGATAAAGAAGTGTGACCTAAAGAACAGGATAAAAGAGACCCTCTTATGGGTCAAGAATATGTTGGCAGAGCTCATTGCCCCCATCTCCCTCCTCCCCGATGACATCCTTTCTCAGATCAGAAAGTGCAAGTTGATTCATGATGGCATTCTAGGTAAGCAGCAGACAGTGGACGTGCTGGTGGAAGAGGCCGGAGGCCTCACTCCCAGCCTCGCAGCATGTGAGAGCGATGCTTTAAATACCCTGCTGGAGGATTTACAGAATCAATACCAAGCACTGCTTTTAAAGTCAACTCAGCGGTCACAGCAACTAGAATTGAAGTTGGAAGAAAGAAGCAAATTGTTTGCCATAATAGGAAAGGCTCAACTGGCGCTTGAACAAGGTGAGACCCTGATGGTTTCCACACAGGAGAAAGCCTCCACGGAGGCCGAGCTGGAGCGTCAAGTGGCCGTCTTGACGGCGTCCCAGCAGCAACTGAGAGACATGGAGAGTGTGATCTCCGCACATCTTCAGGAACTCACAAATGCCTACAAGGATGCAGATGTGTTTGAGAGATTATTTCTGGATGATCGGTTAAAAAACCTCAAAACGAGGACCAGCCAAACACAAAGATTCATCCAGAATAGCTCTAACCAAATGGAACGCAAGATCAGGTCTCACCAAGAGTTCCGTGAAAAAGCGGCTGTGCTTCAGGGAGAGGTTGAGAGCCTCCAGCTCAGCGAGCTTCTCCCGCTTCATCAAGAGCCACACCAGGATGCTAAAGCCCAACTCTGCCTTCTTAAAGACAAGCTGGCTGATCTTCGAGGCAGAATCTCACAAATGTTGACATCTGAAGAAGTGTTTGACTCAGAAGGCCTAGCCTGGGATGGCTCACTGCTTGAGCAGTTACAGACCCAAGTGCTTGAAAGGGAAAAGGAACTGGAAGAAAAAATTAAGCAGCTAGACATTTTTTTAATAGCGAACGACAGGTACCAGGGCTTACTAAGTAAGATAAGGGCTATGGATTTGCAAACTAAGAAAAGGGCCAAATCACTGCCAAAAGCCCCTAATATGTCACCAGAAAGCACGCTGCTCAATGCACAAATTTTGATTCAGAAAATTGAAAAAGCCAAACGCTTGCGTGATGAGATAATGAAGAAATTAAGCAAAAGTGAGGCTTTTGACGACTCATTCAAAGAGAGCGAGATGTTGCAACTAAAGCTAAATGCAGAAGAAAATGCTAGGCTTCAAGAGGATCTCCAGAATATGCTGCTAGAATTGCAACCGAAAGCAATGGACAAAAAGGCTCTCCAGGACAAATTAGAAAATTCCCTGCATGTTTTAAAGCAAATAAAATCTCGGCTACAGCAGCCTCTATGTGTAAATTTGGGGACTCAACCTATTCAAAATGAGAAGGAGACCTGGGAAGCATTTGGTGAGCAGGTTCAGGCTGAAGTGTGTACTATCAGAGCCATGAGGGTTGCTGAGGAACAAAGAGAAGAAAACACTTCCGGAATCAGTGACGTGGAGGCAAAATTACAGGACCTTGAAAGTCTGCACATAGAGCTGAGCAAAAACATTGATTTGCGCACGGTAAGTTGTCTTTGTTGATTTGCGCATGGTAAGTTGTCTTTGAACTTAGGCGTTTGAGGCCGGTAGTTGTTTTGCTCCAGTTTATGTCAGTCAGTGCTTCTGAAGATAGTACAGGCCCTACAGGAGAATTCTCTGCGAAAGACCAGCTGCTTTCTAAAGGCCATGAGCCACTCTGTGATATTGACTCGTTCTTCAGCATCAGACTTCAGTGCCTCATAAATCGGAGAGAAGATGAAACTGCTCTCTGTGTTTCCCTCCTAAGCCCCATCGAATTCACAACAAGTTTTTTGTGTAGCGATAGTAACCCGATATGGAGTAGAGGTATAGAAGGGAGGGCATCAGATGGTAACTAAAGCTTATTTAGAACTTACATTGTGCTGGGGGTTGAGGGTGGGGGCTGCTATTGTTAGCCTGTTTAATGGTTTCGCTCATTGGCGGAATGCTTGTCTAGCATGCGCCAAGCTCCCTGGTTCAATTCCCAGCACTGAAAAAAATAAGAAAGAATAAAAATTTGGATCTCAGAAGCACGATCCTCTTTCTGGGGGTTCTTAGAGCAGTGACAGCATCAGGATTGAGAGTGAGATTTATCTAAGTCTACAGGAGGCACTCTTAAATTTAAGGCCCACTGGTCAAATCCTGTCCATAGTGCTTGATTTGAAACTAAACTTTTGTTAGGGCATGGCCATGCATGCCTGTTATTTATGTAACGACTGTGGCTGCCTTCTTGCTAAAACAGCAAGGTTGAGTAGCTGTCGGGGCATTCACTGAGTTTTGCTGCAGAACAACTCTAACGGCCTCCCTGTCTCCCTCCGGTAGTTGGGAAATAGGACCCCAATGTAGCAGCAGTGGGGAGCTGGTGCCCTACACACATTTGCCTAGCTCATCATCTTCGGTCTGTAGAATGGGGAAAGCCGCATTTTTAGCATTAGATAGGGGGTGTAAATTCCGCAGAAGTGTGGAGTGATGTGGCAAATCCTCGTGTGCTATTTAAATAGTTTTGTAAGGATTGCTGAGTAATTCTAATACTTCTTTTGCTTTTAATAGTTTCGAGAAACACTCTACATAATTTACCCCACCCATGAGTAATTTGATTAGAGCTGGACTAATTTGATTAAATTCACTTGCTATTTTCACAAGACTGGGGTATAGAGACAGACATTCAGTGATGTACCTGAACTGAAGTTGGTGGCAGATAATGCTGCTCGTTTGAAACGCAAGAAGTCTGGCTTTGGGGCTGTTTTCATTTGTTCATAGATACTAAGGCTATATGCATCATATACAATGCTGTATTTAATTCATAGCCTGGTGCAAGAATCCCAGAGTCAGAATTATTTATCAACTGACAAGATTAATGAGATGTTATTTTAAGTTTAAATTAGATTTTTTTAAAGAAAATGTGGCTTTTTTTATTTTGAGTTCCTCATTTTTAAATATTAATGTAAGACTGCCCCCTGTAAGAACAGGTGTAAGAATATACCACCTTTGAGAGTAGCAAAAGTCTCCCAAGTTAGAAAACGGCCTGTGTTTAATCTCCAATTCACCAGAATATCCTGGATGATGCCTATGAAAATGCAACCCAGTATGAGGAGCTAGTCACGAGGGCAGTGGGGATCATCACGTCCCTGGAAGCCATGCTACTGTGCTACAGACTGGACCTTCACCATCCCAAAGAATCACTGGAGCTGGCCCGCCGTAAGCAAGAGGAATTGCAGTCCACAGTAGCAGAAATCCAGAACCTCACGGAGACCTTGGGGACTATCTCCAGCCCTGAGGCCAAAGAGCGACTGCAGGGTACTTTACAAGACCTAGCTTCTAAGAACTCAGCCCTGAAGGCGGGGCTGGAGGCCCAGGAAGCAGATGATAGCAGGTAGGTTGCCTGTCTTAAGGGATACTTTCAGGCAACAGAACATCATTTTCTGTGTCTTTATAATTAATGTGCACATCAGAGGAAATTTGGATATAGAAAAGTTTAAAAAGCCACCAAAGAAAACCATGTTCAAAGTTTCATTCTATTTTAATTCTTGTTTAGTATCTGATACATATAATGGTATGTATAAAACGTGTAGCCAGTGTAAAGGGCAGAGGCAAAATGAGCATCTTTGTACCCCAAGTGTCCCAGATAAATCTCATTAACTTGAATTCTCCTGAATTCTCCTTTCTTTATTAGGAGATAGTAAATACCCTGAATTTTATATTTATTGTTTCTTTTTATTGTATTTTTGCTGTGTTTTTGTCCTGTTCTTTTTATTTTCATTCTTTTATTCAGTAACTCCGCATTTTTCAAGCACATCACTTTGACCATAAGGTTTAATCACATTCTTGTCCAAAGCTGTTGATTGGCATTTCAGTTGTTTGCAGCTTCCTGCATTAAACAACAGTACTTCTAGGAACATATTGAAGGTGCAGGAGCCTCCCTTGGGTGTGTAAGGGTGTGACAGCCCAGGTCAAAGGGACACAATTCCTAGTACTAAATGGCCCCCTAATTTCCAATAAAACAGGTACATATAGATATTCCAGTTGTCCCACCTCCTTGCTAACATTTGACATTAGATGGGCAGAGAGGGGTGGAAGATGGCTTAGAGTGTAAGATTGTTTGCTTTGCAAACATGAGGACCTGAATTCAAATCCCCAGAACCCATGCAAAACATTGGGCATGACCTCTCATGTACCCTAGCTCTGCAGGAGGAGAGGGATACAAAGCCAGAGGATTGATAGGCCTTGCTGGCAGCCAGCCAAGCTCCAGGTTCAGTGAATGACCCTGTTTCAAGTGATAAGATGATAGAAGGGGCCACTAGATGGCCTCCTTGGCTTTCACACATGCTCAGAGCACTCTCCTCTGTCCACATGTGTGTGCATGTATACATGCGGAGTAAGAAGCCTGCGGTGAGATGGTTCAGTCAGTATAGTGTCTATCATGAAAGCATGAGGCCAGAGTTTGGCATCAGTAATACTGATGTAAAGACCAGGTTAACTAATCCAGGATCCTTGGAGCTCATTGACAATAAGGCCAAATCCACAAGCATCAGGTTCAGAGAGAGACCATTTCAAAAAAATAAGAGAGCAAAGAAGCCACCTCACACTAATGTCCAACCTTCTCATGCCCATGCCATGATACTCATACCTGCATGAATGCACTCGTGCATGCACCCCCCCCAGGTTTGTTTTTGCCATTGTTTTGAAACTAGCCTTTTGCTTCAAACCTAAGGCAGTCCATTTCCTGAGTATGAGTGCTAGGATTTCAGGTGTGGGAGTTCTTATTTTCTTTGCAGAATTTTTTATTTTTTATATTTTCACTAGGGATTAAACTCAAGGTCATTCATGCCTGTGCTGGGCATGTGCCCTACTGTTGAACTACACGCCAGCTCCCGAAAACAGAATTTTAAATAATTCTCAGTGGAAAATGTAGGCAGTATCTACTTAGTGTATGTAATTGTATGGTGTTTTTAAAAATACATCACAATTAAATATAAATTATCCCTTTTTTTTCTTTTTACTATAACATCAGTTTTTTCTTCCTCGTAACAAATATTTTATAATAGTAATCATAATCCATATATAAATTTTGTGATGACTTGTTACCTAACCTTGCCTTTTGTTAGATAAATTTTTTTCCTGTTTTAATCAATGCTCTTATCTGTAAAAGGCTTTTACTATGTAAATGATTTTATCTTGATTCTGGGAAATTCTTTATAGTTGAGATTAACTCCCTAAAACAAGCAGAATGAACAAAATGAATCCAAATGTAGACATTTTTATTTTATTTTATTATTTGGTTTTTGACATTTTTAGCATTATGTACCTTTCTCCCAGAATTCAACCTACTTATGGCTCATTAGTAGTGCATAAAAAAATCAGTCTCTCAATCTGTCTCTCTCTTTCTCTCTTTCTCTCTTCTCTAGCTATCATCTATCTTTCTCTGTCTAATTTGGCGTTTTGAGGGCAAATGTATCTGCCTGTCTAAAGCCATCTGTAGGTGGCTTGAATAGCAAAAAAAAAGCACCCCCTTCTTTATGTGTTGGGGGTGGATCAATGAGAAATAAAATTGAATTTTTTTTCTAACTGCCTCTTCAGGTGCCTAGAGAATTACAAATGCTATAGAAAAATGAAAGAGGAAATTTGCTCTCGGCTCAGGAAAATGGAGACAGATCTCAGACAGTCCATGTCCCTGTTGCCCAGGTCCTACAAAGAAGCTTTAGCTGGCCTGGATCAGAGCAAGGTAATGCGTGAGTCTGCAGAGTCTGCGTGTAGACCCAGAGGATAACCAGGTGGGGGCAGCAGAGAGCATGGCGCCACAGAAATCTTCAAACCCCCATGAGAGGAGTCCCAGTTAGAGGTGGGAGATGAGGGGATGACGCTGACCCCCCCCATCCCAGCTGATTAGATCTACAGTGTAGTCCTCCCCTCCCCCATAGCTTCCGGCCGTAGCTGCCTTTCTTGCCCTTCCCTTTCCTGACGTTTTGAGGTGTTATGTTACTGGATCCATGACAGAACAGTCACTGCTTCTGTCAAATCTCGACATTTTCTATATTTTTATTTGAGACAGTCGCTTGTGGCCCAAGTCCCACTTCTGCTCCTCACCTCCTGAGTGTTGGGGTCCCCGGCATGCACCTCCATGCCTGGTTTTACTTACTTTGGTTCTGTTTACTTTTGTAATCATAGTAAGCAAGCACTCTCTGACTTGGAAACATCCCCAGCTTGTGAAACAATTTTGAGTTTTGTTTATTCTCATCTATTAGAATCTGTGGTGCTTTGCTGTTATACTTTAGCTTTATTTACATATTTATTTATTTTTTGAGACAAAGTTGCTGCATAGCCTAGACCAGTCTTGAACTTGCAATCACCCAGCCTTTGTCTGCTGAGTGCTGGGATTAAAGGCATGAGCCATCACTGCTGGCTAGTCATTACGATTTAGATGAGGCCATTCATTTATCAAAAAGAAACTGGGCAAATAAATCAAGAACTTCTAAATGGGCCAGGCAGTGGTGGCGTACATCTTTAATCCCAGTGCTCGGAAGGCAAGAGAATAGAGGATCTCTGAGTTCGAGACCAGCCAAGGCTACCACATGAAGTATGCCACTTTAAAAAAAAAATCCTCAACTGTGCCAAGTTTAGAGTAATATTTCAGAAAAAAATCTTAGACCTATGTCCGTCCTGTTACTTTCTCTTTAAGGCCCTCACAGCAAGTCTCCTGTCAATCCAAGGAGACTTAGTGAGTCTCCGTCAGGTCCTCAGACGCCTGAGATACAGGTGCACAGAAAGCAATGGCGCGTGTGTGCTCGAAGTGTCCTCTGCTCTGTGGGAGAAGTGGCTGAGTTTGCTGGAAGCCGCCAGGGTGTGGCAGCAGTGGAGTGGAGACCTGAAGAGAGAGTGGAAATTCATCAGTGAGGAGGTGAGGCCTTTATTGTCCACACACAAACCCTGCAGCTTCCCACGGGGCCAGCTAGCACCTCTTCACCGCATCTGTGTTCTCTTATTTGTACGTTGGATAAACATTTTTTGTGCATGTCTGTACAAGTTAGGCTTCAGCTTCTTTCATAACAGCAGTGCTGCTTTAGGTAGCCTCTAACTCTCCCTGGAGTCCACATTCCTCTTCCACCTTTACACGGCTCTAGGAATCAAACTCAGGTCTCCTCCAGGCTAGCGCAGCAAGCACCATCACCCTCCGAGCCAGCTCCTCAGTCCTCAGATAATTATTAAAAAGGTGACTACTTCCTGAGTGAAGCTGAAACATCTTTGCTGTGAGGATGAGTTAATCCTTAAAAATAAGTGTCTCTGCATTCATTACACGAGAGGTTAGAACTGGGTAATATGCATGATAACCGACTAAATTAGAAATCAACTCCAATTGTTAACTGTGGAAATTAGTTATGATTGTTGTGTGTGGGCCTAAAACTATGAAATATGGTAATTTCTGAAAACTGCCTCAAAGAAGACCTCTTGGCATTTGTCAGACACAGATGATAGCTTAGTCATGATTTAGAACTTAGGTATTGCACATAATAAGAAAATGAAAAAACTTACACGAGATCATAGTATTTGCTAATCTTCCCATCATGCAATAACGATAAATGAAGTACAAATCAGAATATGAGTTGAGAACTCTCAATTTCAAAATTTCTGGTGAGTTTCCTGGAGGTGGAAATGTACCGAGTCCATATTTAATTGGTGGGTGGTCGCCTGCGCTCAACACTACCCTATTAACATACTAAGAACTTCAGTGTCATTTCAGTGGTGCTGGTGGGGCTTAATCGGCGAGCAATCTCTTGAACACTCAGACTCCAGACGTATGCTTCCGAGATTCTTGCATTGGCCTTAGGAAGTAACTATCATTACCGTTTTATAGAGAAGAAACTGAGGCACTGTTTTTTTTTTTTAAGTAGTGACCCAAGATCCCCAACTGCAGGCTGTGCCAAGGTCCTGCGGACTGGGGCTGGAGTTGGGGTCTTCGCTACCATTATAACCTGGCAGCCCAGGGGACACTATACTTTGTACCCGGTGGGTACTCAGAAAATCCTTGTTGAGGGAGAGTGTTTATTCAGATCCAAACCTAGGCTAATTCTAAGCTTTCCCTGTTTTATCGCGGTACTGTTTTATATCCATTTGAAGTCACAGCTTGCTAATTTAAATCTTACTTGTTTAATTCTAATTACTCAAGCAACATTAGATAGACCAGAAGCTTATAAAAATTGGTTTCTTTTCAGATAAAGTCTCCTGTAGCCCGGGCTCATCACCAGCTTGTTGTGTAGCTGGGGAGGACTTTGATCTTCTAACCTTTCTGTCCCTTCCTCTCAAGTGCTGGGGTTACAGATGTGTGTCACCACACCTGATTTATCTGTGCCAGAGCCAGGGCTCTGTGCTTGGGGCAAGCATGCTACCAACTGTGCTCCATTCCCAGCCCAGCGAATTGTACTCTTCAAAGGCCAGCACACATACACACATGTAGTAATAGAAGTGAGCGCTTGTACAGTGCCTGGCTTATTTCTAAGGAGGGTGTTTGCAGTCACATGATGGCCGACCCATCCTCCTGCAGGCAGCTGTGCCTCTTTGCTAGCATCCATGGCCATTGTGCCTGCTGAAGTGTTGAAATTCCCTCCTTAGAAGGAAAAGGTGTGGACTGTTGACATTCCTGCCGGGAAGGAGTAGGTGGGAGGGCCACCGAACCCACACCTGGAGCATCCAGCCACTCCTCCCAGCCATTTCTGTGTTTTTCTGCCCCAATTGCTGTGCCCTCCAGACCTAAGGGAGGAGCTAGAGTATATAGGCTGGAGGAGACTAGGGGAAGGGGCTCCATTGTGTGACGATCCTGAAGCCACCCTCCAGGCAGGGTAAAGACTTTCTAGGATGGGCTGCTTTGGGGTCAGCCAGGCTCCTGCCAGTCACCCTTCATGCATGCTCTGTAAGTAAGCCCAGTAAATTTATTGGGTCCCCAGGGCAGACTTCTGTGAAATTGTCCTTGGGTTTGTTGTTAGGACTTTAGGAGGAAGGGGTTTGCCTTAGAACTTTAGGTGGAGGGGTGGGTGTTCTCATTCCCTCTCTCCAGAGGAGGGATTTTAGTAACAGTATTTGAGGTCAGCAAGACTCAGCAATGTGGAGGAACTTGCCTGAGTTCACAAGTGCTAAGAGAAGATTCCAGCGTACAGTCTGAATCTACTAGGTGATGCGATTATGTTGGTGTGGATTTAGATGTGTCTGTTGCTGGAGATAAAACCAAGGACTTAGTGCATATTAGGCAAGCACTCCATGATCCATAGAACCACACCCCCAGCCTGTTGTATGATCCTAAGGCAGCTCTTATTCATTCACTAGCAATGATGCAGTTCCTACATCCATATAAGACCTATACACGCAGGATTCCTCTAGCACCATTGGTGCCTGTATCTGTGTTGCTGTGATAAAAAAAAATGCTCTGACAAAGGCTATCTAATGGAGGAAAGGTTGATCTGGGCTCAGGGTGCAAGAGGACAGTCTACCATGGCTCCTGGTGGCAGGAGCTGGAGGAAGTGACGTCATATCTGTAATCAGGAAGAAGGCAGTGATGAATGCCTGGTGCTTAATTGGATTTCTCTTTCTTCAGGCCAGGACCTCGGCCCAGTGAATGGTGCCACTCTGTGAGGTGGAACCTCCCTCAGTTAACTAATGTAATCAAGCTAATCCCTCCCAGGCACTCCCAGAACCTCTCTCTGATGATTCTAGATCTTGTCAAGTTGACAGCCATATTAATCATCCAATATGTAATAATTTCTGTTTTTAAATGATTGTTATAGAGCTATCTCTATGGACTAACCAGTTTGAGTAGGCAGATTTAAAAAAAACTTAAACATTCATTTTATAAATTTCCAAATTAAAAGTCAATTTGCCTTTTATTTAACTTTTCCCCCTTTCAACATAACACCTTATTTGTTTTAGGCAGAATGTACTTAATATCATTACTGATGCCCTAGTTAGCTTCAGCTGTCAACTCTACACAGCTTAGAGTGACCTGAGTAACCTCAATGGATGCGTTTCCTGATCAGGGTGGCCTGTGATGATGTCTGTAAGGGATTGTTTTGACTGGTAATTGACATGGGAGGGCCTAGTCCCACCTGCTGTGGGCTTGGCTGCATCAGAAAGCAAGCTGAGCAGGAATCTGGGAGTGAGCAAGGATGCAGCTTACATTACTGCCCTGACTTCCCTCAGTGATGGACTATGGTCCGAAAGTGTAACCTTCCCCAGGTTGCTTTTGGTCAGAGTGTTCTTCACACAGCAATGGAAAGGAAGCTAGAACAACTGACTTTGAATAATGGCTTTATGTTTTGGTGGTCCTGATGTGCTGGGGCAAAGCCATTTCTTTAGAGATGACTGAGAATAGAAAGCTGGCTGCTGCTCTCATACTGTTGAATCCCAAAGCTGTTTCTTCGCTTGTACCCACTTTTTCAGGTCCCAAGATTTTCATCATCTTTTACTCTCTCTCTCTCTCTCTCTCTCTCTCTCTCTCTCTCTGTGTGTTAAAACTATAGTTTTTTATCCTCTTCTCCTTTACAATGAGCCATAATTTTTAAAGGGTTTTATTAGGATTTTATGTCCAAGGAAAGTCACCAAGGGATACAGAGACTTTTCCAAGGAAAAGGGCCAGTACATAACCTTGATGCTGTTTTCCTGGCTTAGGGGCTTTCTTTAATAATTTTGAGTTTCGGTTAATGTGTGTAGTCACGTGACTACAGACAATGTAGGCCATTCCCATCATTGCTGAAAATTCCTTCATGCCGTTTGTGTTCATTTATCCCTGAGCAGGATTGTCTGGGTGGATGGAGGACAGCTACCCCTTCATACACTGAGCATTTGCCAGACTCCTGGCACGAACCGTTCTCTCTCGAGTTCTCCTTGTCAATCGCTAGCCCCACAGTAGTCATGCAGCTGAGACTGCACTTGCCAACAGGTGGCTTATTTGGGAAAGGGGGCACCAGGCCAGAAGAGGCCTGGGCTACTGGCCTTTTTATTTATTTTATACTCTCTGGGGTCGTGGTCTTTGCTTTTATTCGTTTGTAGCCACTGCTCTTGAGCATGGCTTCACCAAGTGAAGCCCTGATAAGTTCTGGGTTACAGAGCTGGGTTACAGGCAAGGTTCTTTGAACCCCAATCATTTTAGAAACCTTAGATCTCTCATTAGTGTCTTGTCCATATTGCAGTTCCTTTGTTGGCATGCTGGTTTTAAGCAGGAAGGTGTGAAATTCAGGGTAGCTGCTACCTGGGAACCAGGTTAAAATGGGGAAGCACATACTCTGTAGCTGAGTTTCTTAGGGAGGGAACAGTCTCCCTCTGTACCTGGTATATTATAGCAACTGGGGGTCCCAGTAGATCATAGGACCCAAGTGACAGGACAGCAGATGGCACAGCATGTTCCTGATGCTTTGGCTCATCTTCCCAGCAAGCATTAGAAGCATTGTTGGTAATGGATTTGAACAATAATCATAAATATAACATATATTATTTCCGTGATCCAAGAAGCCTCATCTCGTGGTATCTCTCTTTGCTAGCAATTGAAAAATTGACCAACTTGACCTTCATATTGGTGAAGAAGCCTGCCTTAGACTTTGAGGACCCTGGAAGCTTTTAGTAATTGATGTTGGGACTCTTGCATTTTCTTAGGCTTAATTTCTCACCCTCTGGTACATCCAGGGCCTTGCTCACCAATCTGATTAGCATAGTACTGCAGATGTAGCTGTCTGATGTGGTATTTTATAGTGGCAAGGCAGGCCACTGAACGTTGAGTAGGAGGGCAGAATGCTATAAATGAGTCTTGTAGCTGAAGAGGATGGACACAGGGCTTGGGGGTGGGGATGGAAGTGCAGCGAACTTTCTGACCCAGGAGCCTTTGAGGCTGTTTCCCATGTCCAGGGCCAGCAGAATTCCTAGTTTCTAGGTAGGTGTTGTAATAAGTTATGTATTTCTGAGTTTTGTACATACCAGTGCTTGATAAACCCAGCCAGCTCAGTGATCAAAGTGGCTTTGTCTCCCTTTGGAAAGCATCAGGTTCATAACAAACCGCCAGGCTTAGTTTTACAGCATGATGCAGGCTTTCAAAGTGAAAGAAAAGCGACTCCTAGAAAAATTTCCACATCTGACAGCAGCCCGGCCTCTTGCACTGGAAGCAGCCTTCTTATGTAGACCTCGGATGTTAACACTGCTCAGACCACCAGAGGCCTCAGTGGGGAAATAACTCACTTTATCCGATAGCATCTCTCCCGCCGTTCACAATAGCATTTCCTCGTCTGAATCATACTTCTGCATGGGCAGTAGCTGGCAGCTACAGGGTTCTTGATCGTAGAGGGCTAATGTTTCTAGCTATGTTGTAACAAATAATGACTTTGACCCAGGATGAGGCATTATGAATGCTTTAAAGAGAGGATTATAAAAAACACGCTTGCCAAGGTAGATTTCACATCTCAGCATCTTTGTGCTTTTCTCCCCCATTGCCATTTGTTTAATTAGATTGAACGAGAAGCAATAATTTTAGAGAGTCTTCAGGAGGACCTTCCAGAAGTTTCCAGAACAAAGGACGCAGCTCCCACAGAGGAACTCCGTCAGCTCTTGGACTCTCTGTGCCAGCATGAGAGGAGTGTGGAGAAGCAGCAGCAGCTGCTGACCCTGCTTCTTCAGCGCATAATGAGCATCCAGAACATTCCAGAAGGTATAGAGACTGTGGAAACCATCCCAGCACTTCAAGAGATTAGATCTATGCAGGAACGGTGCAACAGGTAAGATTTATCAAGAGGTTATGAAGGAAATGGCCCTGAGGGCTTCTGTTCAGTTAGAGAATATAAAAAACGAGCTGGGCATTGGTGGCCTGCCTTTAATCCCAGCACTCAGGAGGCAGAGGCAGGTGGATCTTGTGAGTTCGAGGCCAGCCTGGTCTATAGAGTGTAAGTTCCAGGGCAGCCAGGGCTGTTACATAGAGAAACCCTGTCTCAAAAAACCGAAAGTAAAAAAAAGGCAGACGATTGCTGCAGCAGAGTCAGGACTGATGGTCCGAAGGGGACAGAAGAGCTGGATGGTTCTATGGAAACACACTCATTTTTCCATTCTGATATTACTAGGTACGAATAGCCGGCAAACTTTTAGCAATGCCTATTGACTGTGGGGCATTTCAAGACTGGGAAATTAAAAAGCCCAGCGTGTCCATTTTACTCTCACCACACAGCAAAACACGGCCAATCACCCTTTCTTGTTTCTCACTGTGATTACTGGAATTATAGTACTTACACTGTTGTGTGTTCTGACGAATTGTTTATCAGCAGATTGTTTTTGTCTCCTCTGCCACGGACTGTCAACTTAAAAACATGCCTGTAGAATAGTCTATGATGGTGATCTGCCGTACCATGTTTAACCAAACCCTTCCGGATCTTCTAACTCCTGTGGAGTTCGGTTGTGTTTGCTGTAAGAGTCACGGCAGCGGCTGTGCTCATTCAAGAGGAGAGAAGCATTTTTTCCTCTCTGTCTTAGCCGTACAGCGCCTCCACCTGATGCTCGGAGGGTCCCCTTCCCCGTGCCCACTAACATTTCTCAGCTGACATCCCCTCAAGTTGCTGCTGTAGTTCAGGTCCGACACGATCCGCCTGTCCAGACTCCACACTTTGAGCCCTCTGTTTTTACAACGCTGTCCCTGCTTCAGTCAGCCAGCGTTGTGGGGTGTCACCCGTGCTTCTGACTGCATGGTTGTTGGGACTTCCTCTGAAACCCTCTCTAGTATCCAGCAGGACTTGGGGAGCCATTTAGGTCTGCTGATTTATGAACAGAAGCTATACCAAAGGATACAGATGAGGAAGAATTTGTGGAAAAGCTGTGTGGGTCAAGGGGTACAAAAATGGGAGAGCTTCCTTGTCCTCTACAACCCCTGACCTGTGGTCACTTCTCTTGTTCAGCGATCCAGACGCTCTGACCCTCAGTATCTACACTTCTGAGGCTGCTTTCCTCATGGTGGTTATCCCTCTGACCAAGTCAACTCAGCCTTCAGACCCTCTCCTTTGTCTGTGGGTTGGGAGGGTGGTGGTTGGAAAGGGCAGTGCAGATGGTCCCAGCCCTCCAATCACGTGGTTAGCTCTCCCGCCATGAGGCTATCCACTAATCCACCTAGAGATGAGTTTAGTGCAAGGGCTCTGTCTTGGAAATGAGGCCTAGGGATAAATGTCAGAACAGATTTTCAGCCAGGTGTGGTGACACACACCTGTAACCCCAGTATTTATGGGGTAGAGACAGTAGGATCGTTGCAAGTTCAAGGCTAGCCAGGGCTACATAGTGAAGTGATTTCATTGTGTTCTTCTCTGTAAGGAAATCAAGAACCCCATCTCAGACGTGGAGGGCAGAGGCCAAGTATAGATTTCTATCATGTTACCAGATGATAGATACCAAATAGTTCTCAGGAAAAACCCCCACCACCACTACTACCGTGCGCGCGCGCACACACACACACACACACACACACACACACAGCCTCTTTGGGAAATGGGTCAGCTGAAGAGAAATGGGCTGGTGGCGGTTGTCTGTTCTAAAGAGCCCACCCGTGGCTGATGACACATGTCACTTCCTTTGGGATCTGGAACCATGCGGGACAGAGAAGCTAGGGATGGCAGTTGGAATGTGTAGAGAGGACACTTGGGGATGAAAGTTTTGGGAAGGCTGCTGATTGCCTGTATTTGATGTATGTGTGACAATTGGTATATTAATCAGTCAAACACCAGTACTTCTCTCCTCGGAAGGAGACTGACCTTTGATGGATTCCTTAGAGAGCTCTGTTCTGATGCTTTATTCCAGGCTTCTTCAGGCAACTCAAAAGAATAAGGACTCGGTCCAGACTGAAATCCAGGCGCGGCATTCTTTCATGAAGGAAATAAGTGATGCAAAGTGTTCTTTTGAACAGATCGCAACTTCTTTCCAAAACCTGGCGCCGGAAGACTATCCAGAAAGGGCAGAAGAGTTGGAGGTGAGCAAGGAAAGAATTAGTGGAAGTGGCTGGGACTGGTCCACAGTCTTCTGTTCAAGTCCCGGGGCAGAGCTGTAACTCGTCAGCTAGAGCTGGAGCGGTAATCCAGGGAGTCAGGGAGGTAGGCGCACAGGGCCTGTGGCACACTACAGAGTCAGGGGAGGAGGGTTAGCATGGTTGGAAAAAGGAGCCAGGCTGGGAGACGGGTCACTCGGAAGTATGTAGCCCTGTCTGAAACCATGTTTTAAGTATATGGTGATCAGAGACCTCACCCACATGTCAGGAATATGCTAGGTGGCGTCTTTGTTTGGACTTGCTACCTCAGCTCTGAGAGGCGCTGGGTCACTTCAAGAACTCTCTTCTTCAGACTGACCTCTCCTCCTATTCTTAGTCCAAAAACGACTTGGGGAACTGTTTTTTTTTTATTTTTTTAATTTAATTTTTAAAAATTTTCTCATTTTAATATTTTATATGTATGAGTGGTTTGCCTAAATGTATGTATATATACCACATGTGTGCCTGGTGCCTGTGGCTGCTAGAAGGGGGTGTTGGATATCCCTGTAACTGGAGTAACAGATGGTTGTAACCCACCATGTGGATGTTAGGAACCAAACCTGGGTCCTCTGCAAGAGGAACAAGTGCTCTTAACCATTGACCCATCACTCAGCCCCTCAATTTATTTTTTATGTGTATATGTGTGTGCTTGCCTGAGGAGGCCCGAAGAGGCTGTCGGTTCCCCTCGAACCAGAGTTCCATTTGGCTGTGACCCACTATATAGGTGCCGGAAACTGAATCTGGGTCCTCCTCCCTGAGAACAGCCACTGCTCTTAACCACTGACCAGTCTCTCCAGCCCTGACTTTGGTGACTTTGGGCAAAAGTCTCATGCTCTCTGTAACCACAGAACCCTTGGTTATCAGCGTTGAAAAGGGAAGCCTACTATGGCTTTCAAAAGTTTGCTTTTCGACGAGGTCATCACCTCGTGAGTAGCTGTGAACTGAGACGGACCATCCCTAAGGCCTGGGTGGAAAGAACAGGATGCAGCCCCACCCCCCACCAGTGACTGCACCACATCACTCTTCCCTCTCTAGGCCTGTCAATCAGCCGAGGTTGGCATCCCTGAGCGGGGTATAACATCACAGGTTTAGAGTGGGGACTGTTCCGTGGGGCTGGGACTTGGAGTGCTGCTCACCAGTCACTAAAGGACACAAAAGCCCAGGGAAGTCAAGAAGTAGTTTTCCATTCGATCTTTGGGAAACTTTCCCAAACAGATGAGTTTCTCCTTTGTAATTACAGCAGGAGAACTCCGGTCAAATTCTGTTTCTAGGCCGCGGCAATGGACCATTTGTTCACCATGCTTTTATCTCCTGAAACCTAAATTCTTTACCAGGAACTGGAACCCTCCTTTTGAAAGGACTGGGGCTCTGTCTGGCTGTCTAATTACATGAAACAGACACTTTGGCTACAAGCATGGGGCTCTCGGTGGCCTTGACTCATTATGATGATACTGAAGGAAGAAGCAGAAATAGCAACAAGTTAATAACAACACGGAAAAACATTCTTTGAAACTTCTGGCCGCTTGTTGCTTTTTAGCCGACTGGCCGCAGCTGACGGGCAGTCGATCCTAGAGGTGCTAGAGAGGCTGAGGCTGCCCTAATGCTTTTCTGCCACAATAGTCTGACACCATGAAGAGCGATCAAGTTCAATTCTCACAAATTAGAAAGCATCATCTGACTAAACCCTGGGGCTTAATCTGCTTGTATCAATAGGGAGGTTTTGTCATGTAAAGTTGGCTTATTTAAGTCGAGAGGACCCTGGAAAGCCCTTTCGCTTTTTTTCCCCCTTAGGGCTAGACTTTTTCCCAGGTTCTATAAGTATTGAGTCTCTGTTGATGGTTTCAGGAGCTGCAAAGCATTCTTGAGAAAGGCAAGCTGACTTTCGAGAACATCATGGAAAAACTGCGCATCAAGTATTCCGAAATGTACAGCATAGTCCCCGCGGAGATCGACTCCCAGGTGGAAGACTGCAGGAAAGTGCTGGAAGATGCTGATGAGAAGGTGATGCTGGTGTCTGCGTGGTACCTTTGTTGATGGGGTTGCATGGATGGAAATGAGAATATCCTTTGATGTCACCCGTCTCTTTTCTAGTTACAGCTCTGACTGGTTTCATGGAGCTCATGTTTGGGATAAAGGTGCCTGAAGTGAATTGCATAGATAACAGGATTTCAGATTATCTTTTATTTTCACCAATTGTTTTAGATGCTTACATTTTAATAATTCGTGTTATCTTTTATTTGGATTATTATTGTTATTATTATGGTTTAAAAATATTATTTATTCTAAAAATCTTTTTTTTAGATGGGGACATGCATAATGTTTTTCTTTAAAACTTATTCCCCAAAACATTTTGAAAGAATAACCAAGGACAGTAAGAATACAGATTTTATTTCTTACTCAAAATAACATTCAGCATGTGGTGTCTTTAATAGTGATGTTGATGGAATTCTCACAAAGCATCCTGAGGAAAGTTTTTTTACTTCAGAGTCCAGGTCTGAAGAGAGGTTGTGAATTGTTCCATTGCGCTAGAAACACGGGCTTTTAGCAAGACAGTTTTATTGGGCAACTCAGACCAGCAAAACAAAATTGTGTTTGGTTCAGTGTCCACAAGGAGAGTTTTATGTTTTGTTTTTAAGCTTAGAATGCCTATAACTTGATAACTATAACAGATCACCACTAGAAACAGCCCGTTCTATTCTGCGGAAGTGGGTACTTGGAAGTGATCTCACCTAGACGGTAGGGAGGTGGAGAATACCTTTGTGTTTAAATTGGCCTGAGAATAGAGTTGGTTGTACTGTATTTAACCAATCATATAGATATACAGAGCTATCCAGATTTTCTTATAAAATGGGGATACATGCAAAAATCAGATTTCAAACTCAGATGCTAATGTTGGTTATGAAGGTTTGCTCCTGTAATCCCAGTACATCACAGGCTAAGGTAGGAGATTGCCATGAATTGAGGGGTTGCTGAGGTTGCAGGGTCAGACCCTGTCTCAAACAAAGCAAATGAAACAACAAACCCCTCAGATGCTAGCATGTGTCATTAGCTTCTATGACAGATTTTCTAGAACATGTGATCTGCATGTAATTATGCTTTCTCCTAATATGTGAGAACAGATTTTGATTTAACATACAGCAACCTATTAGAACTTTTCTAAGGGATTATTATTATTTGTTTTAAGAGACTCCCAAATAGTTTGAGAGAAACTCAGTTATTTTTGTGACTTTATGTGGAAACCCCTACAAAGTAAGTTAATTAAAAAAAAAAGTCTTTTAGGTGTAAGAGTGAAGTTTTCCATTGTGAACTTGTATGTTCGTGACAAATGGAACTGATTTTTATTATATCATGGGTCTCAAGGAAATTAAAGGGTCCAGGCCACAGCCGCAGACAGTATCTTGTATGTAATTCAGATGGCTCCTTACCCCTGATCATAATCTTTCCCAGTGTGCCCAAAAGAGTCACTGCCCATATCGGCTAACTTTGTTTGTTTGTACCGTGTTACACATGCAACAAGAAAAACATTAAAACAAGAGTAAAGCAAGAGTTGAGGGACCAGAGAGATGGCTCAGTGGTTAAGAGCACTTGTTGCTCATTCATTTTTCTAGGGCCTACATGGTGGCTCACAACCATCTTTAACTCCAATTCCAAGGGATCTGATGCCCTCTTCCGCCTCCTCAGGCACCAGGCACATGCTTGGCGTACATCATACATGAAGCAAAATATTCATACACATAAAATTAAGCTAAAAATACTAAATTGATATTTTTAAAGCCATGATCTTTATTATAGTATGGTCTATGAATAAAGATATGATATGACAGTATCCCCAGCCTGCTGAGACTTGAACTTGCTACAGAGTCTGGGAACTGGGGGCGTCTAGGGTCAAGTTTCGCCAACACTTTGATGTGTGGTCTTGGTGCTGAGTTAGCCATTAGCCCAGGTTTTGACTTCCACAAATGCATCCTTATCTATAGTGGGGTTATTTTTGCTTCAGCTAATGTGTATAGTATTATGTGGATATTTTTGTGGTTACTTATCAACTACGGTATCTTAAAAACAAGAAAACACACTGATCAGGTCTTTGGGAAGACAATATATTTACTACTCCTCATCTTTCCTAGCACAAGTTATTTTCTTAAGAAAATCATTTATATTAAAAAAAAAAGTTGTTGTCCTCGGCAGCTAGAGTTCTGGTTGCTGGGAACACACACTAGAAATAGCGTAGAAAAAAACAGGGCTCCCCACCCTTTAGACGTAGTTACTTGGGGGAGGTTTTGCCTAACTGTATGGGGAAGTGGAGATTACATTTGTTTAAATTAACCTAAGAATAAAGTTGATCTTCCTGAACCCAGAGGTAGGTAGAAGATTTTCTCATAAAGTTCTGAGTGTCTGCAGTAGCTTTCTTGTCCTATAGAAATTCTTTCTCTATTATTTGATACTTCAGAGGGCCCCCCAGGTAATTCTTCCAATGTACCATGAATTTTACTTATTTGATTAAACATATTTCTGGATTATATTGGAAAGGTCAGGAAACACAGCTGACATTTAGTATAGTCTGATTATCTACCCTGTCACCAATACATTAGCGGTCTGGTTGGTATGTGCCCCCGCCATGTTAAAATATTTTACAAGTCAGAAGAGGGAGTGATATTTGCGATGTTTGAACCTGAGAATAGAGAGCCAAAGCTGTCTGCACATCAACCGTACTTTCTCCCTTGTCACAGATGAGCCATGAAATCTCGAAGAGTTCCCCGTCATGTGTCATGAGGAGGAAGATAGAGGACATTAGCCATGGGCTTCATTACATTGAGAAGATGCTGCAACGGAAAAGCAAAAACATAGAGGAAGCGCAAGAGATTCAGAAGGTAACGTGCTCCTTGAAGTGGCTTCGGCATTTGGCAATCTTTCTCATCCCTGGACCCACATCCCAGACGTGAATCACTCAAGTCAGCCACAGATGAGTTCTCTGGATAGACCTGAAGCTCTGAGAACCTGAGCCAGGCCTAAGCATTAGCTCGGTTGGTAGAGTGCTCGCCTAGCACACCCAGAGTCCCGGGTCTGAGCCCCAGCACAGCATAAAACAGGGCATGGTGGCACATGCCTGTCATCAGAGGACTTAGAAGGTGGAAGCAGGGATTGAGGTCATTCCTGGCTGCATAGGGGAGTTTGAGGCCAGCATGGACTGAGGTCCTGTCTCAGCAAACAAACAAACAAATAAATAATAAAATTTTAAGAATGAATGAATGAATACCTAAACCAAATCCCTGGGGCATCCATGATGAGAGGCTAGCTCAGAGGCACGGAAGGTCAGGTGCCTCGAAGCATTATTCTCAGTCTTTGACAGATAGGCACTTACCCTGGCCCCTGGCACCTCTGACTAGGAAATGACGTTCCTACAAACAAAGGGACTGTAAGGATCTTTCTTGCCATGGGATGACTGACTTACGAAGTGAGTCAGTTGGGTCTGAGAAACAGTACCAGGCTTCCTATAGATTGCCAAGGTTACACAAGACATGAAAATCTCCAAACTGATTTCCCTTATGGAATTGCTTAGGAAATAAAGTTTCAGGTAAAAGCGTAGATGAGTGTTCTTTTACCTCCAAGTCCCAAGAAAACACCTGCCTGTGAGTTTGTACTGCCATCCACAGCTTTAGGAAGTCCTCTAATGTAATAGGTCATTCAATGGTAGACATAGTCTTGGTTCTTAAGCAGAGGACCCGAACCTAGCAAGTCAGGTATTGTTTCCCCAAGCTGGTTATTATACAAGTATTAGGTACGATTGGAAAAATTTACCTTTGAAATCTCCCTCTGCCCACATAAGTTCAGATTAGAATCCAGCCTATTAGTTTCTTGAGTCAAAAGCGCTTGTCAAAAGCTAATGCAAGTTGAGAATTTTCAAATGCCACACCACTTCCTAGGCAGTAGGCATTGTTGTTCCTTCTGTTTTTGCACTTGAGGTTGTCTTCTGGACAACCTTATGTATGTAAGTGTGCTTGTACAGAAAAGTCTACCTAGGCCTTTCTCTTTTCGTTTTGATTTGCTTTGGGAGATGGACTCCTCAGATCCTCCAGGCTGGTTTCATATTCCTGAGCTTAAGCAATCCTCTTGCTTCAGTCTCCTGGGAGCCAAGGCTAAAGGAATTCATCATCACGCCCTGCTTAACTAGCCTTTTAAACACCTCCTGTGGACTTCCTGACTTTAGCACATTTGGGGCCGTATGAGCCTTGTCTGCTATTAATCATCCTTGTTTACCCTCCAGGTTTTCCTGGCTCACAGTGGCTCACTTGTACCGAACTGAATATGCTTAGAATTAGAAAGTGGTTCCCAGTTTAGACAACAAATGGTTGCTGGGTGTGAATGAACAAGCGTGCCAGTGACGTTGTCTTTTAACATTGCCACATGCAAGTGAGTGCCATGTGTAAGCCGATCATTACCCCCATGGCATCTTCATTTAAACTGACTTAACGTTTCCTTCTCCAGAAAATATGGGATGAACTCGACCTCTGGCATTCCAAGCTGAATGAGCTGGACTCTGAAGTTCAGGACTTTGTCGAGCAGGACCCAGGACAGGCTCAAGAATGGATGGATAACCTGATGGCTCCTTTCCAGCGGCATCAGCAAGTGTCCCAGAGAGCAGAATCCAGAACCTCACAGCTCAACAAGGTGCACTCATGAAACCTGATAGCTGCATAGCATGGTGGTTCCACAGAGGGTGACACTCAGAGGTGGCCAGTAGTGTCATGTTGTGGCCATCTTTTGTCCCTTTCCTAGGTGCCATAGTGAGCCCACAGCAGGAGTCCGGGCAGCTGTGTTTCCCTAGGTAAATGGAGACCCAAGAGTAGGCATGTAGGGCATGCTGTCCTAGAGCCTGGGGAGGGAGCCTGCAAAGAGAAAGGTGCCATTTGGGAACAAGGTCCCTTTCTACTTCTATTCTAAAGAGTGGCTGTGTTTGGTGAATTCCAAGTGTGATCCTTTAGGACAGGATCCTGAAATGGGATATGACAGGAGCAGGTCCTGAACTCGAGAAGAAAGTGTAAGCCCTGTGTTCAGAATGAGGCAGAAATGGGGCTAGGCTAGTTGTAGCTCTGACTGGGAGCCTTTGTCAAGACCTAACAGAAACTCCTTAAATCCTTGCTACCTGTCATGGACAAGTTGGACGGTTCTTCATCTGGAGCAGGTAGCCCTGTGTCCTCAGCCACAAAAAAAGACCCAAAAGGCCTGGCATGCGACTGGCCAACATAGTTAACTCTCCACTTAGATTAGAGATCAGTCTGGCCCGGCAATTAGCCTCCAGCAAGTTTGATTCCCATTTTGTTCCACAGGCCACAATCAAGATGGAAGAATATAGTGATCTTCTGAAAAATACTGAAGCGTGGCTAGAGAAGACCAGTCGTCTGCTAGCCACTCCTGCCTGCTATGACTCTTCAAAGACCTTGAGTCACCGAGCCAGCACCCTCCAGGTAGGACCTCTGGGGTTTTCACCAAGTCAGCACAATTGACTGCTTTTCCACTTGACACACAAACACATCATTGATAAGCCACAACCTTTCCTTTCTTGTCCATCCCCCAAATCACACATTAATAACGCCACAATGTAAAATATTTTACAAACTTAAAAATTCCCACAGTCATTACAAGTTCAAACACTTTAAAATTTACAAAAAAAACCCCAGAGATCTCTTTTAAGCCCTAAAATCTCTATAAAAATTTAGTCTTTCAACTGTGGACTTCTGTAAAATAAAAAAAAAAAGTTAAATACTTCCTTACTTCAAGAGGGAAATATCCAGGCACAGTCACAATCAGATCCAATCAATGTCCAGTATCTGGGATCTACTCACTATCTTCTGGGCTCCTCCAAAGAGCTTGGGTCACTTCTCCAGCTCCGCCCTCTCTGTGGGCAGGCTCCTTTCCTCACTGCTGCTGCCAAGAATAGCATGGTTATCCCATGGTGATGGCATCTCCAAAATGCTAGGGTCTCCTGCTGTAACTGGGCTACACTTTCACCAGTAGCCTCTTCTAGACTCTCTTCATGGTGCCAAGCCTCCACTTCTCTGCATGACCCTTTCAAACCTGGGCCTTCAGCTGCAATAGCCTCTCCTGACTTCTCACAGGGCTAAGCCTCAGCTGCTGTCCATGGCCCCTTCATGCCTGCAAAACCAGTAACACCTGGGTGATTCTTACACATTGCCAAGTCCAGCTATCAGCGTGAGGTACAGCCTTGGCTGCCTCTGAACAGCTTCTGTGTGCTGATTCTCAGGAAACACTTCCCAGATTTCACCTCAGTGATGCTGGTTTCCCTCCTCCTCTTCTTTTTTCTCCTCTGTGTAGTTCTAGGTGTCCTGGAACTCACTCTGTAGCCCAGGCTGGCCTCAAACTCAGATTGCTGGTCTCTTCCCCCCCCCTCAGAGTGTTTCAGAACACAAGTATTACAGAAATCACATTCACTTTTACATTTTTTTTGGATGAGGTTTTATATAGTAATGGGTCTCATCATGGCAGAAATTCTTGAAGCTAATCAAATTTGGAAAGATTTCAGATAGTAACTTAAAAATGCAAAAACACACACACACACACACACACTTCCTTTGAGGAAATGCTGGGCTCTTATTTTTTTATTTTATTTATTTATTTATTAAAAATTATCACCTCCTCCCCTCTTCCCATTTCCCTCCCACTCCCCCCACTCCCTCTCCAGTCCTAAGAGCAGTCAGG
>LOEQ01004669.1:0-11080 GCA_001685075.1 Bramus lutescens | reverse complement strand
AATATACCCAAGAGATGCCCAATCGTACTACAAAAGCATTTGTTCAACTATGTTTATAGCAGCACTATGCTGGGTTCTTCTTTAACCACTGCTAATTTTGCAGCTCCAGCTAACCAGCATCAATTATCCCAGTAAAACAAAGGTTTTACTTTCGTGTTTCTGGTTAATCACAGCCCGTTATTCTGCTCCAGATGAGCAGAACCACAAATTGTTCACACAAATGGCCCAGTAGAGCCTTTGCTCCCCTTTGAAATTTTACAAGCCTGACTTTCATTTCCTCCCTATTCTCAACATTGTCTTCAAAGCATCCACGAACAGCCCACTGAGCTCTCGATACTCAATGACTTTTGTAGCTCATGGTTCCAAAGTCTTCCACAATCCTCCCCAAAACACATGCAAGTCTGTCACAGCAATATCCAACTATCCTGGTACCAACTTCTGTCTTAGGGTTTCTATTGCCATGGAGCGAAACCATGACCACGGCAACTCTTATAAAGGAAAACAGATAATTGGGGCTGGCTTACAGTTCAGAGGTTTAGTCCATTATCATCATGGCAGGAAGCATGGTGGCATGCAGGAAGATATAGTGCTGGAGAAGGAGCTGAGAGTTCTATATCTGGATCTGTAGGCAGCAGGAAGAGACAAAGAGCCTGACTTGAGCCCACCCCCAGTGACACACTTCCTCTAAGGCCTCACCTACTCCAATAAGGCCACACCTCCTAATTGTGCCACTACTGTGAATCTTTGGGGACCACTTTCCTTCAAACCACCACATGTCACATGGCTAAGGTAATGTGAGGATCATTCTTATGAATATACCCTCAGTCACAGCACTTGACTTCAAGGATTCCAAGTAGCAGTAAGCATAGGAGTTTGTACTGCTGCCTTGAAGAAAAAAGCCACCATATTGAGAGGACTGTGGGAACAGGTCTCTAGAGCAGTTTCTGGAAATTGAGAGCAATCTCTAGCTAACATCTGCCCTGTGTCCTACAACTGAATTCTGTCAACAGCTTAAGTGAATCTGGAAGAAAACCTGTGAGACATGGTCTCCTGTCTAGCTTGATCTAGAACTTGCCACTGCATAAGGCTGACCTTGAACCTCTGATCCTTTTGCCTCTCTGCTTTTCCCTGTGCTGAGATTACTGATATGTGCCACCTGACCTTTTTTGGTGCTGACATTGACCCCAGAGCTTCATACAGGCGAGGCAAACTATTCTACCATCTGAACTACACATATGACCCCATGTAGATGGCCTTATTTTTATTTATTCTTTGACAGTTTTATACACACATGTATATAATATTTTGGTCATTTGTACTTCTATTACCCTTTTCATACGTTCCCCCTCCCATTGAACCCCTTCTTTCCAATAATCCCCCTCCTACATGTTTTTTAAACAAACAAAAAATCAGCATGGAGATGTGGGCTGTTAACAGGGGCATGGTCAACTTATAAGAGGCTACACTAGAGACGAAAATGACATCCCTCCCCCGGCAACCCCTGACAACCTCTCCTCAGGAAGCAGTGAAGCCCTGTGAGCCCCTCTGCCCCAGATGACCGCTCAGTTGCAGCATTGTGGCTCCGTTAGCAGGCCCAAGCCCCAGAACATAACAATATGTCTTTGGTTGTAAGCAACCTGGTTTATCATATTAACCAGGCAGTAGAAATGGAAGTCAGGCCTGGTATGCCATGCTTTGGAAGACCTTGTCCTTCCAGGACTCCCTCAGGTTCACTGTGCCCATCAGAGAGGCAGAGCCAATGGATGTGTTTCCCTTCTTGGGGCCATGGCTGCCGGGGATTGTCCAGTGCCAGGAACTGACTGGATTGATTGTAAATGTGGATTTTTCGTTCTCTCATTATTAGATCCCAAGAAAGAGTCACTAAGGAATTGGTTCGTAACAGTTTCTATAGCAACCAGACCTCAAAGATGGTCTGAGTCCTTATAGATTTAAGATGGCACAGTGTTTCCTTGAGTGGCCGACTTCACCTCCCTGACAGTTGAAATTTGGTGGCACATTTTTGCTGTATGGGATCAGCTGTCAAGAGATTGCATTTTTAACCCACTTATTTCTTTTCTTCTCCTTGAATGGATTTCCTTTGTCCCTCATTCCCCAGTCTGTCCATCCCCCCACATTTCGGGTTGTTTCTCCACATCCCTAGGGCATATCATTTTTCTATTTCTAATCAATTTTATGATTCACCTTTTTTGAAAGATTTATTTTTGTGTGTATCAGTATTTTGCCTGCATGTATCTGAGTGTGCCGTGCGTGTATGCATGCATGCATGCACACACAGTGCCAGCAGAGGCCAGAAGACAAGATCTCACTTAGTGTAGGTTGACCTTGAACTACTAATCCCACCTCCACCTCCCAAGTGCTAAGGTTAAGGCATGTACTAGCATATCTTTATTTTTTTTTCATTCTCTTTTCTGTCATCTTAGTGTGCCCTCCTACCCCATCTCTATTTATTTCAATGGTTGTCAGTGCTCTCCACTGAACATGAAAAGGTTCATTTTGCTGGGCATAGTAGCAATCCACTGTAAAGCCTGTGGCTAGAAGGATAGGTTAGCAAATCAAAAATTCAAATCCAGCCTCTTAATTCGTTTTTTGTTTTTCTCATTTTTTTTGTTTTGTTTTGTTTTTTGTTTTTTGAGACAGGGGTTCTCTGTGTAGCCCTGGCTGTCCTGGAACTTGTTCTGTAGACCTGGCTGGCTTCAAACTCAGAGATCCGCCTGCCTCTGCCTCCCCAGTGCTGGGATTGCCACCACCAGCCATTTTTTGTTGTTGTTGTTGTTGTTGTTTATTTAATTGCGCATTCACTTAGCACAATGCGCCTGTGATTCATTCCACTATTACAGCCGTCAGTAGTTCATTCTTTCCATTGCCGAGTACTGTTCCAGCTAAGGAGACCACCTGCTTATTCACAGCCAGCTAACAGACACTTGGGTTGCTTCTGTGCATTCACTAATGTTATGTAACAAGTTACAGGAAAATTTGGAAATGCCATACAACCAACATTTATTATCTGACAGAGTCTGTCATCATATGCTCAAGTCAACCCCCATTGACAGGAGAGTGTTCATAGGCTTCATTCTGAACCCAGAAATAGCCAGGACTTGGGAACTTTGAGACCAAGCACTTCCATGGATCTGACCTTGACAGATTGGTTTCATCGTTGACAACAGAGTGTTCATTGGCTTCATTTAGAACACAGAAATGACCAGGACTTGGCAACTTTGAGACCAAGTTTACACTTCCATGGATCTGACCTTGATAGATCCGTTTCATCATCTTGGTGTTTCCCCCTCTTCTCCTTGTTTATCTAGATGGCTCTGGAAGATTCTGAGCAGAAGTACAATCTTCTACATTCAGTGTTCACAGATCTAGAAGACCTGTCGCTCATTTTTGAAACTGACGATTTAATCCAGTCCATCCAAGAGTTAAGTGGCCAGGTGGCAGCTTTACAGCAGCAGATAGTGGAGACCCTTCCACACATCCAGCAGGTGGCAGACGTAAGTGACCGCAGAATTGTGGGTTCCTGTGTCCTGTGTACCGCTCATTTGGCACATCACCAGGAATCGGCCCCAAATCCTGTGGAAGCACTCTAGGCAGATACATTTTTAATGGATGCTATTTCTGAGGTTATATTTTACTTTGTACAATCATGGCAAGACACATGACCCCATCCTTCCCCCAGAAGTGGTCTAGCTTCAACAGATAGAAGCCTGATAAACAAGCTTGCTGTTCACACTCTGACCCAATCCCTGAAGCCAATTCTTGGTTGCTGAAGCTTTTGACAAAGTGGTGGTCAAAGTGATTTTTGACAGAAATGACTTTAAGGTGCATTCTATAGTTTGGCACAGCTTCTTAAACAGTAGGTGAAAAAAATTTTTTTAATGTAATCTGGTTTATCATAATTTAGATATGTGTCTATAAAGAGTTACTGCTGCTATTGACTCATAAAGATTTTTTTCAGTATTGAGTAACTCCAAACTGCTGTAATTTGAAAGCTTCAGCCTTCCTACCCCATTCATTTTTAAAATCTCTCTTGTCAACTGAATCATCTTATTTTTATGTTGCGTCTGTCTCAGACTTTAAGCTCGATTTCCAGCTCAGTTAGTCAGTGCACGTCAATGTGTGGGTTTTCCTCTCATATTTTAACTTCTTTTTCTAGCATTTCACTTTAAGATTCTGGCCCAGTTATGGACCTTGACACTGGGAGAATTAACCATTAGACAAGAGATCTAGTGTTTGAAGTAATCTGAGTAGGTCATGACATCACTCCCGCAGTGTTCTGCTCGGCAAGAGCTCATTAGGGGGTGAAAATCATGGGGTTTTCCAGCCCCTGGTCAGTTTCTTAAGGATGACTTTATTGTTTCTTTTTTAACTAAAGTGATGTGAATTACTAAAATGCCAGACCCGCTCTTACTTGTGTATTTAAACACATTCCAAAGATAAATTTAAAGAGTTTGTAGATAACTGAGAATTTATTTTAGAAGTTGATTTGGAAGCATGCCAATCTTTGGTCTCAGGAGTAAATGAAACTTGGCCATGTGAATATCTTAACTTCACAATGCTTTCTAGTGCAGTGTAGACTAACTTCTGTTTTGTTTTTTGAGACAGGGTAACAGTCCTGACAGTTCTGGAGCTCTCTTTGTAGATCACACGGACCTCGAACTCACAGAGATCCGCCTGCCTCTGCCTCCCAAGTGCCTGGCTAACTAACATTTTTATTGAAAGTCATGCAATCATCTATTAGTTTTTAAGCAGTATAAGTGGTTAAATACGAGAATAGAATTAATAACAATGTATTATGCATTACGGATTATTGCTGGGCAGCAATGTAGCATAATAGTGTGTGTCTTGTTTTTAAACTTCTAGGATGTGGTTGCCATCGAGTCTGAAGTAAAATCAATGGAAAAAAAGGTCGCAAAAATCAAAGCTATCCTGTTATCCAAAGAAATATTTGATTTTTCTCCTGAAGAACATCTCAAGCATGGGGAGGTATGCATGGATCATTTTCAAAAGTTTTTTTTTCACAGTACCTACTGTCTGCCTAAAATATGTAGTCATAGAGTATGACCTAGTGTTGAACTTATTAGAATCATAGCAAATAAGGCTGGGAACAGCTGTATATACATATGAAAATATTTTAAAATTTTCTTTGAAATTTTATTTATTTTTATTTCATGCATATATATTTTCCTAAATGCATGTCTCTGTACCACAAGCCCACAATGCCCTCGGAGGCCAGAAGAGAGTATTGGCTCCCCTAGGACTGGAGTTACAGCTGTGAGCCACCCTGTGGGTGCTGGAAATTGATCCCGGGTAGAAGAGCAGCCAATTCCATGAAAATTGTTTAAATTGTATTTATCCTGTTCCCTATGTAGCAGCAGCTTCCCTGCAGGTTACTTCACCATTTAAGCTTTGCCCTCCCAAGACCCTGAGCACCTACAAGAGTCCGTAGAGGGTTTCTGGCCCCAGCAGTAGTGTTTACTGGCTTTGAATGTTCCCTGGATTCTTTTTTATCTCTGTGTGTCGGTGCTGAGACCATCAGCCAAGTTATGGCTTGCTGAGAGCTAAGCACAGTATCTCAGCAAATGTGCTGACCTTCCCACTCAGCCTCGTGAGCCACAGCAGACCCTTTGGAATCAGGAAGATCTGAGTTCTGATCTTATCCCTGCCTCTTGCTGTCTAAGTTTAATTGGGTCTTTTTCCTTCTGGGAACTCCCTTCGTAATCTGTGAAAGCGAGGTTAGCGTCCTTCCCTTTCAGGGTTAAACAAGGTCCTATCTATGAGGTATATAATGAAATTTGGCTAGATACTTCTGTTCAATTCGGGGAGCATTTTTTTCAGGACTCCTGCAGGAAGTCCTGGGTTAGGTACAGTTGTTTTGGAAGTAAGATTCAGCGCCTGCCTAGTAACAGCATGCAGAACAAAGTCACAGTTCCGTACAGAGAGAGGAAGGGAAGAAGTGAGGAACCAGCTGTCTGAATGCTGACATAGTGTTTAGAAAGTTAGTCTTCCCCCAGACATTCTTTCTTAAGACATTTAACTATCATACCTCAATAGCTCTTTTAAATCTAAATTAAGAAAATGCTTTAAAAACTGAAAATGCAGGACTGGAGAGATGGCTCGGTGCTTGAAGCGTGCTTATTGCTCTTTCCGAGGACCTGAGTTGGGTTCTCAGCACCACATGGTGGCTCCAGCTCCTACGCCCTCTTCTGGCCTCTGCAGGCTCTGCACCCCCACCATTCCTGTATATACATATACTCACAATTAAAAGTAAAAATAAAATATTTTTAATTGAAATAGCACATTAAAGGCCAACATGAAATTATAAATATTTTAACTTGCACTAAGTAAGCTTGCATGTGCTTTTGTGGGTTTTGTTTGTTTGTTTTTGTTTCTCTTTTCATTCATGTATGGGACTTCCTTTCTGCTGTCAAGGTCATACTTGAAAACATCCATGCCATGAAAAAAACTATTGCTGAGATAATGACCTACCAAATGGAGCTGAGGTTACCCCAGACAGCAAGCAAACCGCTGCCTGTGTTTCAGAGGACGCATGAGTTTTTACAAGATGTGAAGCTGCTGGAAAATGTGACTCAGGAGCAGAATGAGTTGTTGAAGGTGAGCGGTTTCTGGCGAGAACCAGCGTACTGCATGAGAATGTTCAGTCAAAGTTGGTGTCATTCTTCTCGTGGTGTGGCTTCTATTGCGGTGATAAAATGGCTTGAGGAGAAGAAGGTTTACTTGGCTAGCCTATCCTGGGTCAGAGTCCACTGAGGGAAGCCAAGGCAGGAACCTGGAGGCAAGAACTGAAACAGAAACCGTGGATGAGATGCTACTTACTGGTTTGTTTAGTCAATTTCCTTCCTTATACTACGTAGGCCCATCTTGCCAGGGGTAGCACTGCCCACAAGGGGCTGGACCCTCCTCCCACATCAACAATCCATCAAGAAAATACTCTACAGACTTGCCTACAGGCCAATCTGAGGAAGCATTTTCTTAGTTGTGATTCTTTCTTCCCTAATGACCCCAGCCTGCGTTAAGCGGACAGAAAAACACAACTAACCAGTGTAGTTTTCAAGTTTAATTAAAAGCAGTTGTTCCCCCAAGAACTTATTTGATCTAAATAAAGAGTTTCTTCCGCCCCTGTGTTTCTTACCCTTACCCTGGTTGGGTGCATTGGCATTCTATGGTCTGTTTAGTTCCTGCAGCTGTTAAAGACCTTTGTGAGAGGAACAGAGGGGATGAGAATTCAAACCCCATCAAGGCCCTTGCAGCCTCTGGAGACTGGAGAGCCTAAAGCAAGCAGCACATAGCAGTCTCCTTGTCCACCTCAGTCACTTCCTCTTCCTGTGAATTAGATCAGTATTCCCCAACACCTGACATAGGTAGCCTGGACCATTTGCCATCTCAGGGAGATGTGCGTTGGAAGTCTTAAATGGAAGACGGAAGAGTTAACTAGCATCAAGGTTAGTTCCTATGCAATAAGACAAGAATTTTAGTTCTTGAACCTTCTGTTGTTTCTCCATCTTGAGGATCTCTTCCTTATCATGGCATTGTCCTATCACTCTCAGGAGGGGTCCCCCCTAGAAGTTTGTTACTCCACTACTCTCAAGTCAGAATGATTGAAGTTTGTCTTCCTGGGGCAACAGCCACTCCCATAGAACAGGAATTGTTAAAAGAATCATGAACTCCAGGGGCAATCTCCCCTCTTGGCAGAGACGCTCTTCCTCTTGCTTTGGAAAGTGTTGTATCTTACTTCTTCTACAATTCCCTTTATATCCTGACCCTCTAAAACTGGGGGATCCTGTGCTCCCTGATCTGAAACTTAACAGTCCTCTGATCAACTGATGTTGTTTTCCTCCCAAGACCCAGAGAGGGTACCTTTTTAGAAATAGTTTGTAAGTGAAGGACAAAGGATCAAATCTGATGTATCATTTTTAATCTCTTCTGTCCTATTGGGTTTCTGGTCAGGACCAGAGAATAACCCTAACTGTGCTTTTTAAAGTGGCCTCTTCAAGAAGAAGAAAAGGGGATGGTTCAGGGGGATTGTATCTACTTTTCTGTCAAGTTAGGCTTCAAACTGCTTTGAAATTTTTCCATCTTACTGTGTACATGGGAATCACGTGTGCCCCTCATGTATTCAAAGCAAGTAAGCCATTGGTAATGACAATTTTTGGAATATGGTACATTTCTTTTAGTTCCCACTTCTAATAGGACAAGTCCCCTTATTGTGGAAAATAAGACAAATGACTTTGGTGGAGACTAACGGGATGTCCCCCATTGCTGTGAGCATGGGAACAGGTGTGCAGTGAATACACTCATTTCCAGTCTGCAGCTAAAACTACGGTTAAATACTGTTTTTAAATACCAAGAAGGATTATGCGTTTGCCAGAAACTGTGTCATTTCAAAAGACATTTTGCTTCCTATGAAGCACACCAGAGCAATATCTAGACTCGCTTTTGAAGTCTGGTTTTGTTTTTTAATCTCATCATTCTGTTCCCTAAACATTAGCGTCCCTGGCAGGTTCTGGTTAGCTTTGCCACATTCTGCAAACTCATACTGCTCTGAAAGCTTCAGACTATACTCATGAAATGTGCATCACTGACTCTAAAGAGCAGCAGGGAGGATGTCGCACTGGGCAAATACACCATAGTGTCAAATAACGTACTTTGTGCATTCTGGATCAGGCATGTCAGCATTGTTTGTGGAGAGCGCCACGTGCGTTTCATATTAGCATAGTAAATATATGGGGTCATCAAGATGGCTCGGTAGGTAAAGGAGCTTGCTTTGCGAGCCTGGTGACCTGAGTTTGATCCCTAGCTCCCACAGAAAGGCGTAAGTTGCGTGTGTGCGCATGCGTGCACGCAATTCTGAAACTTTATTAAATGGTGTACATGACATACCAGTAATTTCATAAGACTTAGAAACTTTGTTAGCAGGCTATAAAATGCTTCCCTGAATAAGCCCCCTAGACTAGAAATAGGAGCATAAGAAGCATCTAAAGTACAGGGATATTCTGGGGATCTGTAAGATGGCTCAGTAGGTGAAGGCACTTGCTTGCCAGGCCTGGCAACCGAAGTTTGATCCATGAATACACATGGTGGAAGGAAGGAACTGACTCCTGCACGCTGTCCTCGGGCCTCCACCAGGACAATCCCCACTCCTCTGCATACACACAATACATACAAAGTAATATAAATTTTATTATTAAACAAAGATACTGTTTCCTATTGGAATCCTTGGGTACAGAGTCTCTGCATTTTATTGGAACTTGTGATGGGATAAATAACATATGCAGCTTGTTTATTCCTTAGATGGTAATAATGATTTTTCTTTGGGACAATGGGTATTATTTTTTAGGTTGTCATGAAACAGACAGCTGAATGTGATGGAGAAATAGAAAATCTGAAACAGATGTTGAATAATTATGCGGTTGAGTTCTCCCCAGAACATGTGTCACGAGAGCAAGTTGCTGACCTGCCTTCATTACAGGTATGTCTGGTTCACTCATCTGTCCGTTCATCCCAGAGACTCTGGCTTTAGTCGTGGGGTCTAGAATCTTTGGTAGTATGACAGTGTTATGCCTGACATGTTTTACAATGGAAACTATTTTCTTTCCAGTCTTATTTCATGAAATGGTGGTTCTGTGGTGTCATCAATATGCCTTTGTGACCCCTAAACTTTAGATCTGGTCCTAGAAACTAAGCAGGCCACCGCTTCTAAACTCTATGGTGGGGCTTCTAAGGTGCCCACACTCTCAGCCTGGTGCATCTTGGTTTGCATTTTCTCTGTGTCCAAGGAGCTGATGAGGTTTGGATACCCTGACCTAGTGTATTGGAGTAGGAGTCAGGCTGGCTGGACTTCAGGGGTAATGAAACTCTGACTATGGTTATAATGAGGGATCTTAGATAGCAGGATGTATTTTTAGTGCCGTAAAACTCTCTGGGTAGGGCCTGTTCGGTCTTTGGTTTTATATTGGCACATCTGTATTGAAACAGTGTGATAGAGTCTAAGGGCAAGAGCTGTGTTCGTCCTGCCATCCAATGGACACGTGCAAACAGTTAATGTGGTTCTCAAGACAAGGCTTTGCCATCTACTAACTGGGAGACCGAGGGCAACTTGCTTAAAAGAGGTTCCAGGTGACACAGCCCATTACTGCTGAATCGATAATACAGGTCAAGTGTGAGCGATTCAGTAGGATGAAGATATCTGTACCATCCTCCTGTACCAAATTTGTGTACTATGGTACTATGCCTGTAGTGTACTGCCTGCACTACAGGACTGTTCATGAGTCGGGTAAGGGGCTAGAGATTTAAGCACACAAAGAGACAGAGACATGGGTCATCCTTGAAATAGGAATGCCCCCTTTATTGTGCTCAGGGCAACTTATGTAGGGCTCTGGCCACACCCAGCTCTCGGGATCTTTCAGCTGCAGACCCATCAGAAACCATTTCACTGCCATTAGAGTCTCGTGCTCAGAGCAGCTGCAAGCACAGGAAAAACAAGTTGTTTATTCTGGCACAAGAAATTCAGGGTCTGGGGATTCACAGTCCCCAACAGGTACCATATTCCTTCAAGCACCTCAGAACTCAGGACTTCAAAGAGCTTTTGTTGTGTAACTAAAAATAAAGGGAATCACACATAGGACAAGTCTTTGGGGCACATCACACAACACAGGCGCATGGCATGCATGAGCCCTGGTGTACCGAGGAGAAAGGGAGAGCACCTGGCTGGCAACGTCAGGACAGAAGGGGCAAATAGAAGTGACCCAAGAAAAAGTAGAGGTCTTCCTTAGCACTTCCAGATGATTCGCTGTAACTGTGATACTCATGAGGCAGACCAACTACAGTGATTTGCTCAAGAGCATAAAACTGTGCATTTCATATCTGATTGCTGATCCATTTTTGGGGGGTGATGGTGGCAGACAAGGTCTCACTGTTGTAGACCAGGCCAGCCTCCAACTGACCAAGATCTGCCTGCCTCTGTGTCTACCTTCTTGAGTGCTGGGATTAAACACATAAATTACATGGTTTCATGGGTGTTTTGTTGTTATTGTTTTTTTTT
>LOEQ01004668.1:191167-204230 GCA_001685075.1 Bramus lutescens | reverse complement strand
TGTCAGTGTGGCAATTTCTCAGAAAATTAGGAAACAACCTTTCTCAAGACCCAGCAATACCACTTTTGGGTATATATCTAAAGAATAATCATGCCACAATGACATGTGCTCAACTATGTTCATAACAGCATTGTTTGTCATAGCCAGAGCTTGTAAACAGCCTAAATGCCCCTCAACTGAAGAATGTATAAGTAAAATGTGGTACATTTGCACAATGGATTACTACACAGCAGAAAAAAATAACGACACCTTGAATTTTGCAGGCAAATGGATGGAGCTAGAAGACATCATTTTGAGTAAGGTAACCCAGATACAGAAAGACAATTATCACATGTACTCTTTAATAGGTGGTTTTTAAACATAAAGCAAAGTAAACCAGCCTACAAACCACAATCCAAGAGAACTTAGACAACAATGAGGACACTAAGAGAGACATACATAGATCCAATCTACATGGGAAGTAGAAAAAGACGAGATCTCCTGAGTAAATTGGGATCTTGGAGACCTTGGGGGAAGGGAGCAGAGAAAAATGTAGAGCTCAATAAAAATCAATAAAAAAATTCTGGTCCCACTGCCAGTGCCAGCAAAGACTGCCCTAATAAGACATCTGTCCCCCACATTAAGTGGACCTTGATTAATCCTATGCAGATTTCTCCACTGTCTTTCCAGGGTCAGTGAGTTCCCACTAGTTCAGGTCAGCTGTCTCTCTAGGTTTCCCCATCATGGTCTTGACCCTGTGTTTGTGTTATCACTCCTCCCTCTCTTGGACTTACAGAAATCTTGCACATAAACGAAGAAAGATAATTATAAATACAAAAACTCAGGAAAGAATTTAATGAATTAAACAGATTTGGATTATTAAACCAGAAAGCTCCCAAACTGAATAAGGGAAAGAGAAAGAAAAACTGAACCTACTTGGAAAAAAAAAGGAAGTTATAGGACTTCTAAGTGTTAATAATCTTAACTCTTTTGTTCAAAACCAGTATAAATGATTATATTAAAAGTCAGCATCCAGCTGCTGACTGCAAGAAACTCTTCACTGACAAAAGCTACAATTGAAAATGAAATGATCTGCAAATTATTAGTAGCCGTTCCATAACTGAAATTACTCAAAATAGTAATTTCACTAAGTATTAGTGAAGGAAATGATCCATCAGGATACAATGATTTTGTGTTTGTGTGTGTGTGTGTGTGCATGTGTGTGTAGTGAGCACTTTGCATCAGTGTTGTAAACACTATTGAACAAAAAAGTACTGACAGATTCAGATACTTCAACACTTTCATCAGGACCTTGATTGTCCAGCAAAAAACATAAGCAAAGGAACTTGAAAGAAAAACTTCATGGAAGATCATATGGATTTCATAATTCCACAGAAATGTCCATCTAATAGCAACAGAATGTGCATTCTTCTTAGTAGCTCATGGATAATTTCCTAAAATAGGCTTTATTTTAGGACAAGGAGCAAATTATAGCAGATAGCTCTTCACAGTTGTTGGCTTCTGATAGAGAGAGAGGAAGGGACTAAGTTATCATTAAGGGCCTGGCCACTGGGAAATTGACCATGTTCCAATGAGTACAAAGCACACAAGTTGTACTAGCCATATTTTGGTGGAACATAGGGTGGGAGGGTAGACCTGGGAGGAATGGGAATTGAGTGTTATCAGAATTCAATGTATAAAATTTCCAAAATAAAAAACCCATTATTTTGTAAAAAATACAAAATAATTTATTATCAAATTTTTGTTGAATAAACAAGGATCTAATATCAAGAGATAGTGTAGATATTTGGAAACTGGATTATAAATGCTTTAATAATTAGAAGGTCATTTAAAAATCTGGGGAGATAATTAAAAATATAATCAAGTCAAAATGGAAACACAGTGTATGAGAACCTTAGTAATACAACAAAGTTAGTTTTAAAATGAATTAGAACACACCAGTGATTTCATATAAAAAAACTGGTAATGTACCTAAGGGTTTTAGAATGACACAAGCCATATCCATAAAAAACATTAAAGAAATAAGTATAAGCAGGCAAAAAAACCTCAGAGTAACTAAGTTGGTTATTTGAAAAATTAATGTTAAAAACCCTTAGCCAAATGAATCAAAAAAAAAAGAAAGAAACAAAAAGATCCACCCTGGGAAGGGTGCAGGTTGAATGGGCCACTTCCTAGTGTCTTTTGCCAGTGTCTTTGTGGTCGTTATAGTGGTCTTGCATCACTGTAGGTTTGCTCTTATGTGGAAGTCATTGTCAATGGGATTTTACAACACAATTATTGTGAACAGCGCTTCTGTAAGCATTGAGATGCCTCTGGGTTTTTTGATATAATGATTCACATGGAACTACAAAACAAACTCAACAAAAATGTAGTTAAATCGATCTAGCAAAAATATTTAGCTAAATATATTATAGAATCATTATGACACTGGCATAAAAGTATTGACTGGGGAGACAATCAGTAGAATGGGAAGAAAATCTTTGCCAGCTATACATTATACAATGGATTAGTAGATACAATGTACAAAACGTGAAAAAAAGATTGTCACACAAATTAACAACTGACTTAGAAATGGGTTGTGCATCTGAGTAGAAATTTCTCAAAAGAATAAACACAAATGGCAGTAATTATTTTAAAAAGTGTTTAACATTCTTAGCCATCGTGAAAATACAGATAAAAGCTGATTCTACTTCATCTCATTCAGGAATATAAAATGCATGTGTATATGTCAGGAAAAGCAAATGTTAGTGAGAATATAAACTAGTACAGACACTTCAGAAATGAGTTTGGTAGTTTCTCAAAAAATTAAAAATGAACTGCTATATGACTCTGCTGTAACACTTGTGAGTATATTCCCAGTGTTTTCTATAGTGATACTTGCACATTTAAGTTCAGTACTGCTCTATTCACAACATCTAGGGAATTGAATCAATATGTCAGTTAGTTGGCAAATGGATAATGAAAATGTATGTGTACAGTTGTAAAGAAGATTGAAATCATGCAATTTTCAAGCAAACTGAGACTAGAAAAAAAGAGTGAAGTCACTTACGCTCCAAAAGACAAATGCCATATGCTTGCTGTCATATATATTATATATAAATACACATTAGATATACATATATTACATGTGATAATTTTTAAATAGGTATAAATTTTAGAGGGTGTTAGGGGCATGGGAGATGACATGGGAGGGTTTGAAGGGAGTTAAAAAAAGAAGGCAAGTAATTTAATTATATTTTAATTTAAAAAATTATTAAGAAAAGCATTCCATCAAAGAGGGGGAGGGATTCCTGTTGCTGCACCCCTAGTTGAGAAACTAATGACAGTCTTTGGCTACTAAGAGAGAGATAATGACTATTCTATGGGCTGAAATGGCCATTGGTAGGTTGTCCATGTTCTGGTGGATGACTGTACACACATACACATTGGACTTAATGGGAAAAAACAAAAACATGAAATTGGGAAGAAGCTGAGAGATGTGCTGGGGATGCAGGGTAAGCTGGAAGGAAAGAGTGGAAGGTGAATATGATCAAGGCACATTATATGCATGTGTGAATTTTTCAAAAAAGCAAATAATTATTTTTTGCAAAATACTTTTCCATTCATATATACTTTATTGATTATAATACAATATGGCAAATATGTTCCTTGACTTTAACCATTATGTGTGGAGATAGTATCAAGTTAGTTAAGTAGCTATGTAATTATATGTAGTTCTCGATTTTTCTAATATTTTAAATACTTAAGCAACAATAATAGTATCTATTGCTATTTTCCTCCCTATGTTGAACAATGCTTTCTCAAAGGTAACTTTAGTGTTTCAGAAGTTTAATAAACTTCTATGATGGTTAACTTGTTAATTGTATTTAATGTGTATGATTATTTTGTCTGCATATATATCTGTGCATGGTGTGCACGCCAGGTTACCAGAGAGGACAGAATGGGGCAACAGATCCTCTGGGACTTGAGTTAAAGACGGTTCTGAGCCATCTAGTGGGTGCCAGGAACTGAGCCTACGTCCTATGAAATGCAGCCAGTATTTTCATCTGCTGAGACATCTCTCCAGCCCCACGGTAAATAATTGTAACTATTGACTGTATTGGTTTGAGAACTGTTTAGAAGATAATTAGAGCACACTTCTGGAAGTGCTCCTGTAATGCTGTTTCCAGAAATTACCCAGTGAGTGGGTTAATCCCCTTATAGATTCACAACATGAAAGTACTGCTGGTGGTGCTTAGATGTTGGAGGCAAGCTGCTTGGAGGACAAGAATCCTGGAGGCTGACCTTGGGGTCTATATCTATCCTACCTTTCTTTATTCACTCACTCTCTTTGTTAAGTTTTAGTCATTGTGATGCGAGTTGACTTGCTCTGCCATGCCTTCCCATCATGAGGACTCATATGCTGAAACTGCAAATCAATCTTTCTTCTTTTGAGTTGTGTCAGATAGCTTGCCACACTGATGAGAAAAGTAATCATTTAGCCTCCAACTCACATTAAACCTTTCTCTTTCTAATAACCATCATTCAGACTTCATATTGTTTCCTCAGTACAACAACCATAGATTCTTAATGTGCCTTTGGCCTTCTTTAGTCATTGAGTCATTCAGTTACTAATCATTCAACTATTATTGGAAACATACAAAATTGGGAGAGGATATAGAGCTACATCCAGCTTTTTAAAAAAAAACTCTAATGGTTATCAACATGAGCAAAAATAATACATACTACCAAAAATCCCCACAGTTAGGGTACTAGACCCCTCAGTATGCATGGTGAGGGGATGGATAGAAAAGCAGGGATCGGGTAGCTGTGTTTACTCTGATGGAGGGCACTAAGGACACAACTGACAATCTCAGTTGTGTATTCTATCTAGCACACAAGGAGCTGTTAACTAGTCTTGGTAGGAGGAATCTGTAGGTAAGCAGTCCCAGGGTATAAATATATAGAAGGAGGAAGATTGTTTGTATTCACACTGATTAATGGTTCACAAACGCTCATACTTGGGACAGATGGAAGCTTTTGCTATTGTGAGCCTGAATATTCTGAGATAGTTTTGCCATTCCTATAGATCTTTGACATGGTTGTGCCCATATAAATAATAGATATTCATTTCAGGGTACATCTACTCTTTACATATTCACGCAAGGCTTTCTTGGTGCTCTAGAATATACTGATTCCTTCTGTTTTGTAACTGCATCTGTCCTTTCTACCTCAGAAGTCTAAAGCATTCTAATTGCCTCATGAGTGAGCTTGGGAATCAAGCTACAAAATGATGCCACCTTGACCACAGCCTTGTCTTCAGTTTTCCAAGATATAGGCATCAAAGAGACTCTGCTAAGCCATGACAACATTCCTGACATCATAAATATTATTGATTTAGATCTTTAAATTCTTAGAGTAATTTATAATTTGCAGAAGTATGTTGCTAATGAAGATACTTCAAGTTGAAAAATGTTTTAACCTTACAGGAGTTAATTGCTCACATTTGTCTTGTGGAGACTTACTTTCATAGTTTTCAGTGATATTGGCTGATTCTGTGAACCATAAGCTATGAAAAGGGTTTTGATGTTAGGTAAATCAGAGAAAAAAAATAGAAATACCTTACCTGCCTAGAAGAACTGGCTGGAAGCTGGAGAACTCATTAGCTGTACCTATAGGGATTCAGTGATGGACCTTTTTCAACTACCAGGTGACAAAGAGGAGGAACACATTTAGTAACCATACTTTGATACTCTGAGAAACAATGTCATAAAAGAAGAGAAACTAAAGAGTAAATTCAATGAAATTGCACAAGAGACAGGGAAATGTTTATCATAAAAATATTTAAAAAGATAAATTTTATTTCAGCACAGTTTTTCTAAAATAGGCCACAGAGTATTTTATAATTTGTTGGCAATACATTATCATTAAGAAATATTCAACTCTGTCTCTGTCCGTCTTTTTGTAACCTGAAAGTTGTTGTTGATAATTTGCCAACGAACTGAATGGCTATGTTCTGAAAAAAAAATGTACTCATAAAAATAGACCATTTGATGTTAGTTTTCCAGTCCTGGATATAGCTAGTAAGTGTATCTTGTTCACTATTTGAGGAAAACAGAAAATTCACTGGACTATTAATGATTGTGAAGAAATGTACCAATAAGATTGATAATGAAATGAAATTATGGTATATTTTTCATATTATGAAATATAAAATAAATTTGTTTGTGCAAGTTTCAATTAAGAGTCATAATAATTAAACTCTGATAAGTAAAGTATTAATCCCAAAGATGGAAGGAAAAAAACTACCGTCCCAAAATCATCATGGCCAAATTCAATAAAGTGAGCTTTTTTATTTGTGTATATAGGCTGCCTCTCACTAAAATGGGGTTTGAGAGGTCAGCATTAGATGTGGGAATACAAGGATTTTATAGCTCAGGGGTAGGATGTTTCCAGATGGGGGATTTGGCAGACAAAATAGGGAGGGTTACAGGAGTAGAACATAGCAAGGTGCTCAAAATAAGGTAATCGTCATTACCTTTTGAGACAAAGGTTGAGTTGCAAGATGGTCATAGAAACTTTTTGAAGCAAAAACATAGTTGCAAAGTGGTTGAAAGGAGTTATAAGGTAGTCATAACAACAGGTAGTCATAATAACCTTTTGAAACAAAGGTATAGTAGCCATTTCTCAGAACAGACGTTTCAGAACCATTTGGGGTTAAGGTTAGAGGTGGGCATAGCTCTCAATACTTGAGAAACAGAGGTTTACTCATAAACAGGAATGGACCATTGACCTTTACTGTAAGATGGATTTTAAGCCTAAGATGGAGGCAGTCTGGTTCATCAAAAGAACAATCGAAAAATGTGTAAGTTGCTGTCATCCCTGAAAGAAAAGATATTTCTTCTGAACAGCTTCCAGCAGTCATAAAACTAAAAAGATACAACATGTGAATCAAATTTGTAGAAAAATTAAGTTTTTAATTTGAATTCAGAGACTTTCAGGAAGTTTTGCTTCTGAAAAAAATGTCTGGTTAAAATATAAAGAGGTGATCCCAATTTCATGCATTTATGCTAAAATGCAAGCACTTACTTCTTGGGAAAAGGTTTATGATTGCAGGTCCAAATATATCATCTGCACCCAAATGTCAGGGGTTAAGAGATGTTTAATGGGGTGTGGTTAGTGAAATGTCATGTGATCGTGAAATGCTTCAAAATGAAGGGTCATGGCAACCCAAGGTGTGAAGGAAAATGTCAGTAATGGAACAGGCAGTAAATAACAGCATTGTGCTTGTTATCTGAGTGGACATTGGTGATTCATTTCTGCTTCCCTTGGTCACTTTACTTCCTCCTCCTGAAAATATATGCACAGATGAGCTTGCTCTGCCTAGGTTTCTTTTTCCCCCTCTCATTTAAAGCAGGCACTGTTTGAGTAACTTTAAAAATGAACAAAATGATATTAAAAACAACAAATTCTGTCAGGCTCAAGGCTAGCTGTTCTTACAACACACTCTCTTAAATAAAATGCAGTAAGTTGAAGACTGAATAATATATGAGAGATAAGTGCTTGAGCAAGATAGATTTGGGAAAATGACTCACCGCTTTCATAGGATTTATAGTCCTATTAAAAGAAAGGCAAACTGAGCCTGCCTTCCTGTGCTCTGTAATACTTAGTAATTCTCAACGTTTTCTAAAGCACTGTATCTTATCGGAAAGACTTAGTTGTACATAGAATTGGAAATCTGTTCTACTTTACAGATACTATCTTTGAACCATGTCCAGTTTTCCAGGAGTTAGGCCAGATTGTGTGAGTATGGTAGTATCTTTGGAAGTAGATATTGTCTGGGCAAAGCACATTGATCCAATCTCCCAATCTCCCAGTATTTTCAACCTTGCAGAGTCTGCTATCCTCAAGCAAGAACTGGTGTTGAGATCTTCAACCATGAAAATAAAGTAGAAGTGGCATTGTCACCATTCTATGCTGAATTTTTAGAAAAAAACAAGACTTTTGATTTTCAACTTCACACTTGTTCATGTGTGGGAACAAATAATTTTCTCACCTCTATGAGTATTCCAAATAAAACATGTAAGTCTGGAAGTTAAAACCTAACATCCATAAATGAGAACAAACATCCAACATTTGTCATTCTGACTGAGGTACACTCAGAATGATTGTTTCCAGCTCCATCCATCTACCAGTACATTTAATTATTCCCACTTTTTTGTTCATTTTTGTTGTTGTTTTTACATTCCAAGTAAAGTTTCACCTCTCTTCTCTCCTCCCATTTCCTCCTTTTCATGTTGTACACTAAGAAAATGTGCTGTGCTCATTGTTAATAAAAAGCCAATTAGCCAATAGCTAGGAAGGATTTTGGGGGCAGAGAGTGTGCTATGGTGTTGTTGGTTGTTTCTTTTATTCTTAGCTCTTTGCTCTTTGTGGGCCTACCACCCAGCTCCCAAATAAATACACAGAGTCTGATTCTTTCTTATAGAAGCCTGGCCTTAACTTAGCGTGTTTCCAGACAGCTTTCCTTAACTTAAATTACCCCATATACCTTTTGCCTCTGGGTTGCTACCATTCTCTATTTCTGTATACCATTTCTTTCCTTCTTATCCCATGTCTGACTGTGTGGCTGGGTAGCTGGCCCCTACTTTTCCTGCTCCTTTATCTCTATTGCTTCCTAATTCCTCTTTTTCTCCATCTATTTATTCTCATAGCTTGCCAGCTCCTCCCATTCTTTCCTCCTGCCTTGCTTGTCAATGATCTTTCAGCTCTTTTTAGATCAGTCAAGTATTTTAGACAGGCAAAGTAACACAGTTTTACAGTTAAACAAATGCAAAGTAAAAGAATACAACACATATTTACATCATTAAACAAATGTAACACATCTTAAATCAATATTCCACAACACTGGGGAGAAAAAACGGCAGAGTTAGAGAAGTTGCCAGTCAGATGGAGAAGAAGCAAGATATGCCAGAGAGGTAAATGCCTTGAGCCTCAGGGCATCACATAGATTAATAGAAATGGTTTAAGTTATAAGAGCTAGTTAGCAATAAGACTGAGCTATTGGCCAAGCATTTACAATTAATGTTAAGACTCCATGTTGGTTACTTGGGAACTGGTGGGTAGGAAAGAAAAAAAAATCCAGCTACACTTCTCTCCCCAGCTCCATCCTCTGCTCCTCTGTTCTCTTCAGACATTTGTGGGCCTACTTGTCTATAACCAGCCACGGCACATCAAATTTCAGTGATACTAGGTACCTCCTCTTTTTTTAAAGACTGGATGAAGCAATTCAGTAGGAGGAAGGGTCCCAAAAGCAGGTAAAAGAATCAAAGATATCTCCTCCTCTCACTGTTACAAATCTCACAAGAAGACCAATTTACACAATTGTAACATATGCAGAGGGCCTAAGGTAAAAAGTATTCAATTGTCTAGGTGTATCATTGTCTATTTACCAGCTGATGGTTATTTATATTGTTTACATTCTCTGGATGTTGTGAATAGAAAAGCAATAAACAGGGATGGGCAGGTGTCTTTAGAGCAGGGTACAAAGTTCTTTTGGATATTACGCAGAGTGGAATAGCTCCATCTTGTGGTAGATCTATTTTGAATAATTTGAGGAAACCCCACATTGATTTTCATAGTGGCTGCACCAGTTGGCACTCCTAACAGCAGTGAGCAAATATTCTTCTTTTCCCACACCCATGCCAGCATCTGTCATTCTTTTAAAAATCTATTTTATTTGAGCCATTTTGATTGGGGTAAGATGAAATCTCAAAAATAGTTTTAGTTTTCATTTTCTTGTTAACTACAAGAATGTTAAACATTTTAAAAATAATTCTCAGTCATTTCTATTTCATTGCTTGAGGACCCTCTGATTAGTTCCATGCCCTTTTATAAGTTGGGTTGCTGTTTTTCTTGGTGCTTAATTTTTTTTTAGTCTTTGTAAACAAAGATACGGACTCACTATCAAATGTATAGTTCGTAAAAATCTGGACTCATTATCAAATGTATAATTGATAAAGAGAAGGATTCACTATCAAATGTATAGTTGGTAAAGAGCTTTTCTTATTCTGTAGACAGGTTATTTGTTCAAATGATGGTGTCCTTTACTGTACAGAAGCGTTTTATTTTCATGAGGCTACATTTAGTAACTGTTGGCTTTAATTCCTGCACTTAGAGGGTTCTGTTCAGAAAGTCCCTCCTTGTACCAGTAAAGCTCAAGTATATATATTTTCTCTTCTATTGGATTCAAAATGTCTGATTTATGTTGAGGTCCTTCATCCATTTTGAATTGAATTTTGTATAGGGCAAGATATACATTCTTCTATTTAGTTTGACCAGCACCATTTTTTTGAAAGATGGCTTTCATTTGATGTGTTTTGTTTTCTTATTTGTCGAAAATCAGGCAACTCCAGAAGTGTAGATTTCTATGTGGGTCTTCAATTTTATTCAATTGGCCGGTGTGTATGTTTTTAACCCAGTTCAATGCTGTTTTATTACTATAGAACTATAGTATATCTTGAAGTCTGGAATGGCAGCACCTTCAGAAGTATTTATTGTTCAGTGTTATTTTTATTATCTTGGATATTTTGTGTTTTCATATAAAATTTAAAATTATATGTTTAATTTCTGTGAAGAAATGTATTGATTTTTGGAGATTGCATTGATTCTATTGATTAAATTTGGTAGGTAGGATGGCAATTTTCAATATTAATCTTATCACAGATTAATGGAAGGTTTCCACCTTCAGGAATCTTCATACATTTCCTTTTTTCGATGTTTTAAAGTTTTTCCATTACAAGTCTTTCAATTTCTTATAGGTGGAATTGTCCCCCTGATTTATTTCTCCATGTGTTTGTTGTTTGATATAGGAAGGCTGCTAAGTTTTGATGTTAAATTTGCTTATGTGTTAATCAGCTGTTTGAATTTTATATGGAGTCTTTGGGGTATTTTATATGTAAAATAATTTTATCTCCAAATAAATATCCTTCGACTTATTTCTTTTCTGTTTGTATTCCTTTTTTGTCCTTCATTGTGGAATGTTATTTTAACTAGGCGAAGATGTGTTATGTTTGTTTATGCTATGGACAATTACTTTAACTGTGTAAAGGGGTGTTACATTTTTTTATGCTGCATCTGTTTAATTATGTAAAGATGTGTTGCATTTGTTTCACCTTGCCTGCCTAAGGCACCTGATTGGTATAATAAAGAGCTAATCATTCAATAGCTAAGAACAAGAGAAAATAGGCAGGGCTGGTGGGCAGAGAGAATAAATAGGAGAATAAATCTAGGCACATGTCCATAGGAGAAAAAGAGAAAGAGAGGGGGAGGGAAAGAGAAGAAAGATGAGAGGATGAGGAAGATGCTTGGGGCCAGAAGCCAAGCAGCTGCCAGCAAGCAGACATTGAGAGTAAGACACACAAAAGGAAAGAAAAGTAAAAAAGCCTTGAGGCAAAAGGTAGATGGAGAGAAACAAGTCAATTCAACTTAAAAGAGCTAGCAAGAAACAAGCCTAAGCTAAACCAAGAGTCCAAAACTAATAAGTCTCCATGTCATGATTTGGGCAAGCCAATTTATGTTAAAAGAGATAACCAGAAATGAGCCTAAACTACACCAAGAACTCAAAACTAATCAGTCTTTGTGTCATGATTTGAGAGCTGAGTGGTAGCCCAAAAGAAAAAGACTGGTCCAGTCTTTCAGAAGTGTAATGGTTTTTCTGAACTGTTAACTTCAGTGGATTTGGAGACCTAGAAAACCAATAATTTCTGTATGTGAAAGAGGGACTTTCAAAATAAATGACATTATCTTGTTCTGATATGGGCAGCATTGTTCAACAGACTGGGGACTCAGGTAAATGAAAAAGAATAAGAAGGGAATCTCACCTTTGTGTGCAAGTTAATTCCCATGTGTGTGATTCATATTTTGTTGATCTTTGATTGTTTTGTTTTGTCCTGCTACCATTAGCCTTTGGATTTGGAGTCAACCAATGATTGACTAGGGAGCTTCCAGTCTTGAATTTGATATAAGGTTGTTTCATTGGTTCTGTTGGGTCTAAATTTTCCAGCTCCATGGAAAGGTGGGTCTCTCTGGCTTTCTAGATCATAGATGGTTGTGGATCTATCCAGAATATGATTGTGTAAGCTAATATAGTAATCCTCTGCTATAACTATAATATATGTATGTATGTATGTATGTGTATATATATATATATGAGAGAGAGATGGATGCAATATATTGGCTCTGTTCACTACAGAACTCAATAGCTCCTCCTATTTACATGTTTCCTTATGTGTGGTAGAGGGATTATAATTTTCACAACTTTATCAGAGCAATGCAGTTCCCCATCTCCTCTCTTAGCTTCTTAGAAAGGCTAATGCATGCACTCTATTCAATAATTATAATAGCACTGGTAAGATTTGTATTGGTAAATGTTGATTGAATTAAATTAAATATTATTTCCCCCTTTTATACCTCTTTTGTGAAAGTTGTAAGCAATTAAAAGCACATGATCATGGATTTTTTCCGTGTTAATATTTATCATTTTAATTAGGAAGGATTAATATAATGGCAAATGGAACTAAGAAAATTTGTACTGTTTATGAAATGGTTTCTGTTTTGATACCATTGCATACTGTTTCTACACTGGTTAAGTAAATGCTTTCCAATATCATCAATTGTGTAGAAATAGTTATTATTTTCCACTACTTTATGACTGTCTTGAGATGTTTAGTTACTTTGCTTTTGTTTTTCTTGTTTCTATTGTGCTGCTGCTTTGGTTCTGTTTTGTCTTGGTTTTATTATTCAACAATGTGATTTGGGAACCTGTTGCTTAGGGAATGCATGCATTCCTTGTGTTATTCCACCTATATTATAAGCCTCTTTTTTCAGAATCCTGGAACTGGCTTCTCATTGAAAGTCATTAATATGTGTCCTCAAAAATACATAAATCATTTGTTATAATGCCCCTTGTGAGTATGAATGGGTTGGTGTAGTGAATGAGGGAACGGGCCCTGCTTTTCGTCCAGCCCAGCTCCCGCACAGCTAGCTTATACCCCGAAATAACAACACACCAATTGTATTCATT
>LOEQ01004668.1:164798-175556 GCA_001685075.1 Bramus lutescens | reverse complement strand
TGCTGGCATAACTGGATGTCAACCTGTAGAATAATGAAAATAGATCCATATCTACTACCATGCACAAAACTCAAGTCCAGATGGATTCAAGACATCAATATTAGTCTGAACACACTGAACCTAATAGAAGAGAAAGTGGGAAGTAGTCTACAACACATGGGCACAAGAGACCACTTTCTATGTAGAACCCCAGCAACACAGACAATAAGGGCAACATTGAATAAATGGGACCTCCTAAAACTGATAAACTTTTGCAAACCCAAGGACACTGTCATTAAGTACTTTGCTTTTTAAACCATGAGAAAATTTTGGTTTTCTCCCCAGTTATCCCAAAGGGGATCAAAAAATACTCAGAAAAAAAGGTACATGAAGTGGATAAAGTGAAAAAGAAAGAGTAGATGTATGAGAGCAAAAACTGATAGCTGTGTTTGTTCATTTTTTGTTTGTTTGCTATTCCCACATTCACTGACTATTATAATTATCTGCCATAGGGAAGTTCCTTATTCATGTTCAATAACCAACTCCCAGGACTCATGTATCATGAGGCCATGCTTGAGAGCTGAACAGATGCTGTTTAGTGATTTCACAGAAATGACTACAAACTCAAGATTCCTCCCATTACTTCTGTTTTTTTCTAAACAAACAAGAATACAATGATTCTGAAACTTCCCTCAATTGTGTATCTGACTCTGCCATGAACCCATAGTCCTAGGCAGAAGTTATGGACCCATATTTGAAGCCTGCCATGGAAATCTCCAGGGCTCTTGATACACCCTTCTTTTTGAGATGACCACATGTTTCCAGAGGACACTGATATAAGATGGAAGGAACTCGGTTTCCTGATTCAGTTTTTCTAGACAACAACAATGTGAAGGATATAGATATTTCTGTAATGCTAACTGTTGTACATTTTTATTTCTAATTGAATTTTCATTTCTCTTTTCACTGACAGATAGGCTATTGAAATCTGGTAGTTATTTCTTCAAGTGGGAGACCATTTCTTATTCTGATAATATGAGATATTTCTGGAATTCAGAAAACATTGCCTAATATGGCCAAGAATGAGGAATAGCAGGATCCCAGAAACTCAAGGTTTCTGAATTGTTCCTGTGATAAATTCGAATCTTACATTGTTAAAACTTTATTTAAAATAACTCTTCAGAAGACTGTACTCATTTCATTTTCTAAGTTTGGTATATTAACAGCCTTGTTGTATTTTATTATACTATAATAATGTATAAATGCAGCAAATGAAATACATTATAAGAAATAACAATAAGCTGAGCTCTGTAAAGGGAATTTCCCAAGTACTGTGACTCTGTTTGTATTAAAATATACTTTGCAAAGTCCATTCATTCAAGTGGAATGAAGAAATCAGTTCAATAAAATGTTGATTTTTTTCTTTTGCACCACTGAATGCAGAGTCATTTGGATGGAAAAGGTGTTTCTACTTCTCAGTTTTTAGAGACCTCATGTTTCCAGTTTCTGTCCACCCTCCTCCACACACATACAGTAATCTTCAGCTTTTGTGTATGGCTCAGACACTTGAGAGTAGACAGTCTACATGAGAAAGAACTGGTATGATGCACTGATGGTTTTGAACTAGCAGACTTGGTTTTCTGATAAAGAGAAAAAGCACTTTTCCCTTATGCTATATTGGGTCAGTAAGAAATATCATTATGCTTAATAGATATTACTTTTTGACCTTTATTTTTTTGCTTCTGTAACATGTAATTACAGTTTTTAACACTTCTTCCTTAAAAGCCCAGTTTTATGCAGATACAAAAGGTTATTGATTTATTTGCAGAAAATGCAGTTTGTAGCATTTTACTTCACTGCCTTTTTCATATTTGGTATGCCAGAAGAACATTTTAAAAAGCCATTAGTTGCTTCTCTTAACCTTAAAATCTTAAGCACATCCATGTACCAGGAAAATGAATGACTCACAGAACCGTGTGGAGAGTTTTACGTTTTAGCCAGCACGTGAAAAAAGCTTATCTTCCATGCCTCCTGCATCCATCAGGCTGATGCACTCATCAGAAGCTGGACTTGGGTTTTACGGACTTTGTATGATCTTGAGAAGGTCATACACATTGGTAACTGACTTTTAGATGGAACTAGTCTCAAGAAATATTTTTATAAATTCCATCTCAACTTCTATATGAACACACAAACAAAAATTTAGCCTGCCACAGAATATTCTGAAAAAGTGAACTTTAGAGAATATCAAGCATAATCCCCATTCAAATAAAACATATTTGTATGAAGTTGTATAGCACATTATGTGCCTAAGTTATAGACCATAAACAGAGATGGCACTACCTAAGAATAAACACCTTGCCTAGCTACAGAGCTGAAGACCTCTTATTTTCATCCGTTAAATATGCTAAATTCAATTTCTATATTAAACTGGATAGCAATGACTAATTTCACAACACTTTTCTAGCCAGTTATTTATTACGAATGACTAACCTGCCTATACTACAACCACTCCGAGTCTTCAAAGAAATATTTTCTTATCTCAAACATTTTTTGTAATATTTCTAAAGCCACACATACTATGTTAGACTTACAGAAACCTGCAATAATAAATTTAACCTTTAGAAAGTTTTAATATCAAAGAAATAAAATCCAATAATTTTAATAAAAGTTCAATTTTACACATAAAACCTAGAGGTATCTGGCTTATAAGATTTAGACTCGTATTTAAAATATTATTTCCTCATATTGCTATATACCTAGTCCCTAAAATATAACAAATGTCTATAACTATTTTATTATTTATTTATATGTGTGTATATTTATTGATTTATTATAGTACTAATGATCAAAACTAGAGGCTTTTTATTTGTTTTGTTTTTGAATACTAAGCAAGTGCTCCATTGGCAGGCTACACCCCAAGGCTTCAATAACTTGTTGCATGACACAAATCATTTTTTTTCTAATGACTTCCAGAGTAACTTAATCTTTCATTCCTTTCATTGATATAAAAGAAAAAAAGAAGAATGTGGAGTGGTTCTGTAAGTGAGCTGAGGAGTAAAATGAGAAGACCACTGTACAGTGTTGGGAGTTCTGCCCCCGAAAGACCCTCTGCCCCACTTGCTTGTCTCCTACTTCATTCTGAGATGTCTTCCAAAGAGGATGTTGATGGAGAGTGCTTTGTCTTTATTTTAGTGGCTTTAAGAAGGGACAGTCACAAAGCAGAAGTTCTTTATCACAGTGAAATGAAACGACACTAAAGGGAGAGGCAAATATGTCTTCAGACTTGACTGGTTTTCAGTGGTGATAATCATAGACCATCTTGCTAGCTACTGTGATGCCGCTTCTCTTCTATGGTTCAAAGATAAACTAATTTGAATTTTATCTCCTTTTTTTCCATTTCTCCCTTTAAGTTATTGAATCTCTTAATCTAGAACCACAAGACAACCACTATACCAAAGAAGGGATAGTTGGAAGGATCTAAGCTTAGAAATCAAGTATCATCTCTGGATCATTGGATTTGAACACAGACTTTGCCTCTGGAGAACTGTTAGATGCTGGAAAGTGATTTGGTTTCATGAGTCTGAATTCTATTGCCTGCAAAAAGATAATAATAGTGGTCCACAAACCACAAGATTAAATGACCTACAAAAATAAATGTTCTTAGCCCAGGAAGAATAAATAATAGCCCCCTTCTTCACAGTAAACAAGATTGTCAAATTTTGGATTGCTGTGGGACAACGGTTTGTACCTGTCAATTGTATTTTAATAAAACGCTGATTAGCTAATAGCCAGGCAAGAAGTATAGGCAGGTCAACCAGGCAGGAAGTAGAGACAGAATGACAAGAATTTGAGAATTCTTGGAAGAGGAAAGCTTGGTCTGCAGTTGGACCCAGCCACAGAAGAAGTAAGGTGTGACTGCCTTGCTGAATAAGGTAACAAGCCTTGTGGCTAACATAGACAAGAATAATGGGCTAATATAAGTTATAAGAGTTAATAAGAAGCCTGAGCTAAAGGGCCAATCAGTTTATAACTAATGTAGACCTCTGTGTGATTTCCTTGGGACTTGACTGCGGGAACCAGGCAGGATAGAACCCCCTGACGACATTGGATTGCAAAGACATTTTAGATTTGTTGCAAATGTTAATGAATGAAAATGAACTCAACACTATCTGTGAATTACCTGAGTCTGTTTTATATAAATGCACAAGCATGGGCAGGGGGAAGCAACTAATGTCTGGAATTGCACTACATCAACTTATAGCAGTTGCTTATCAAGAAAACAAAGTTCATTCAGAAATCTGTAGAAGAAGACTCAGAATATCTGACAACTAAAGGGGACATTGATGTTCTGCATGAAGGGCATGCTCAGGGAGGTAGGGTAGCAGCAGGATAAAACACCAAATTATCAAAAAGAGATCATTCTTATCTAAGTTTTGGTGGCATATAATAGCTTATTGATTGGTAAAATAAATAAAATAATATAGAGCATTGAAATCAAATGGTTTAGTGTAAACTTTTTAATCATATGCTCCATCTAATTAACTCTAATTCATAGAAAAGCAAATTATATTTCATCTTTTGTCTCTATTATGTCTAGAGAATAAATTTATTGCTTAGAAGAGGGTTGCATGTTTACTTTTCCTTACCATCAACACTTCTCAAGTTTTGTCTTTATTTTGTTCTTTATAAAGTGTGCTATTTATAAGGTGAGCGGTTTATAAGATGTTTTGCTAATGTTTTGTGTTTAAAATGAATGACTAATAATTATCTAAAGAGCAACAAAAGCAGAGAAACAATAAATCTTGTAGATAATTCTTAACAATCATCTGACTTTAGTGGTAATGTTAAAGTATTTTTGATATTATCTATATCATTGTTCTATAATTTCTATTTTCAAAGAACTGAACAGCTTATAGTTTCAGCTTGACTACAGAGAGCTGATGAAATAGAAACTGCAGCAATCATCTAAGATCATGAAAAGTATTTGATGAGGACTAGAGACTTCTTTAACAGAAATTGTTTCATATACTTAGAGATAGATGCACATATATGTTCCATTATAGAGAAAGTATAAAAAGAATTTTGATATGACTACATGCAGACATTTTCCTAGGAAGATCCACAGAAAATAATATATGCAAATAAATTAAAGAAGAAGTCAAAACCAATCCACTCTGCAAATGTATAAAGAAAACAAATAAACATTTAAAAATAACGTAATTGTCAACCACCACCAATCCTCAGCCTGCCAATCCCCAGTAATATATAAACATCGGAGATAGCTGAAGTGTCTGAGAGGGAATTTGGCCTCACTTTGTAAAAAAAGCAATAATGATAATATAGAATACTCAAACAAATCAAAGCACAAATTTATGTATACCAATTATGTAGTTCTTATTGTGTGGGAGTATATATATAGTTTTTGGTCATCTCATTCCTATGTGAAGTATTTTTAAGTCATTGTACACAGCATTTTTTGTTTTCTACATATCACTTATAAGAAAAGTGCTTTAAAAATAATTACTAAAGGAAGCTAACAGAAACAAAAACAAAAAGAAGGGTGCTATGAAATGAGAGAAGTAAAGGGTAAACGGTAGCCATCAGTGCAATAGGGTTTCATCTCCTCTGTAGTTCCCCAAATTATGTTTGATGGCTAAAGTGAGAGTCCAACACTTTATGTGGATCTACAAATGCACAAGGATGTTCTGAGACTGTTATATTATGAATACCCAGTGGGAATAGGTCAAGACGAGCAGAGTTTCTAAATCTCACAAAGTGGTGATACTTACCTTTTGGAAGCGCTGTACTCATAATCTATAGGACAGCTAAGTTAAGAAATAGCTCTCCGTGGCTGCATACAACCCTACCCGACCATGCTGTTGGACAAGTTTCCTCCGCCTGCCCTGGGGGCTGTGTGCCTCAACATCTGGTCAAACCTGACTAAGGTTTGGCTCCACAGGTCAAGAACTCTGGCTATAGGTGTTGCTGCAATGGCCATGCTGTGACACTATAGCCAGACTTCCCTCCACCAGAGATGCTTTGATCATTAGATCCAATGTGTTATAAATATTTGTCATCATTTTTAGGGGGTGGTTACAAATTATTATTCATTAATCTATTAAAAAAAAACTACTGTTGGTCTTAAATGTTTCATGCCGGTACAGGATTTTATGTGATGTAAATGTAAAGGTTTTTTGTTATAGTATATGTATGTTTCTGTTCTTGTTTAAAATAGTATAGCCATACAATATATCATATACCACCGAGGAAAACCACAAAAAAGACTTCAGTAAGAGTTAAAAGATCAAAAGGGGATGTAAACTATGTTTGCTGGGGTTTCTCATCCATTCAAATACTGAATTTGCTTGTTTTGTTGAAAAGTTTCTATGTAAGTTTTCTTGAAAGCATGGAGCTGAGACAAAAAATGATATGATTAACTAATGATTTAAATATATATTTCCTTGTTTAAGGTCTATTCAGGCTTAAAAATATATGTTTAGCCTCCTTTCTTTGCCAACTTTGTTGGGTTTAAGCTATTTGGATAAACTGAGTCATAGATTTTTGTTTTGATACTAAGAGGTTTGGACCTCCTCTTCTGGGGGAAGAATGTTGTTTTCTATGTCAATAACTCCAGGGTAATTAGAGATTCAATGGCCTTGTTAATGATAGAGAACAGACCACTCACAGGAAAGCGGGATGAAAACTTGTTCATTTGGTCTCCTTGGTTAACAACCTTGCTTTCAGCTCTAACAGGCCCAAATGATCTCGCTTCTTCTTATCAACAGACTAATGGCTTTTTTTTCAAGAACAGGTCAATACTGTTCAACTGGGTATGGAGGTCCCAGTATCACCCCCTTGAGCCCCTGGACAGACAGGACCCATGAATGAGTCCTGTCATTGGTATTTGTAAAGAGAAAAAAATGTAAGGCCCAGGACAGCTTTCCCAGGGCAACTTGGTACACACCTGCCAAGATGGGTTCTATAGAGCAGCAGAAAGATAGACCTGAGTCTCAGTTTACCCTAGGGCAATGCTGGCTCTTAGACTCCATGCTGTTCCCATTTCACCCTGGGACCTGTTTTTTGCCTTTGCAGGAGAGAGCATTAACAGGTAGATATAAACTTGTTCTGTGTTTACCCTTGGAATGACTAATTCAATTTTTTTATTACCTTTAATTCAAAATCATTACAGAGTGTAGAGTTCTAGTCTTGTAAAAGCTGCTAACTTATTCTAGACTGTTAAAAAATACAAGCTAGTCAGTCATCTTTAAAGTATGGCAAAGTCAAAGTCAAACTTAAAACAAGTAATGAGAAACAGTTTGTCAAATCAAACATACTTATGCAGCCCTCATATTTCAGAGATCTGCAGAATATGGCATTTAAAATAATGATTAAAAATCTTATTATATTAGACAGAGACTCTGAGACCCTAGCAGTAACCCAAAGAAAATTATGAGATACCATGATGTTTCCATCTGGATGGGCGAGATGCCCCAGTGCAACACCTGCCACCAGGACCTGGACCAGACTTTGGACAAACAGCAGGACCTTGGAGAATTGATTGCACCACTTTTGCCTACAGTCTTTTCCATGTTCCTCTTCCATAGAAAAAGAAAAATTCACCTGATGGGCCTGACTTAGACAGTAAGACTGCTGATCTGGGTATTTCTGCCTCCAATGCTATGGAGACCTGGTCTCTGTCATTTTTAATAGATTCAAATTTATTTGGTCTGTACTCAGATGTACTTTATTTATCCTTCTGAGATCTCTGGTAGTATTAATGGCTAGGGCAGTTATAATGTCAATCTAATAGCAAAAGGTATCCAGATTCTTCCACAAAGTTATAGCCAACTTGTTAGTTAGAACTCAAAGGTGTTTACAGACATCTGTTATCTGCTCTTTTTTAAATTTTAACTCCTGTTCCTAGTTTAAACTTATACCAAAATGGCTTCCACTTGGCTGACAGATACATCTACGCATCAGTTGCTGACTACAACCTGCTCTGAATGGTGGCGAGCCCTGGACTTCCTGAAAGCTGATGTGGACCATCACATATGAATGCTCTCTGTCCCTTCAACGAAGTCTGATTAGTGCCTCATTGCCTAAATGCCACCCCTACCTTTGTCTAGCCTTTCAACTTGCTTGGGCCCAGATAACAATGCCCCAATGTCAGCTTGAAGTAGCTGTGGAAAGGAATACATCATCCTATGCCTCCGGCCCAGAATAGGTTGAAAGGCTGAGACAAAGGGAAACTTCTTGGCATGGGGACAAGATAATTACCTATAGTGCCTGTTGATATACTAGAAAAATAGGTCCAGAGTTGTCAATTAATGGATTTATTAATTTAAATAGTTCCATACCTCCTTAAAACCAGGGGCAAGCAGGACCCAAGTTTGGGTCTGGTCATTGGTGCTTGTGAACAGGGAAATGTAGGAGCCATGATAAACCAAATATAAACAGATCACCCAAAGGAAGTCCTTTACTTCCAACCATTATCACCTGCCATTGATTAATTTAAGAGGCCTGGGTCTCAGTAGTTTCCCCTGAAGCAATACCTGGTTGCAGGAAGAACCACAAACTGAGATTACCTAAGCACCACCCAAGAACAGACCCTCCAAAGGAAATGCCTAGCATTCCAACTACTGTAGATAGGATCACCTGCCAGAACACATTAATCAGGACACCCCTAGACAAACGTCAGCCAATCAGGGGGTCCTGAAACTCAGAAACCTCTCATCCCCCACCCTTACTACTATAAAACCCTATTATAACTGAGCTTGGGGCTTTCCGTTTATTCCAATACATTGGACATGCGGAGAGACCGAGTTTGCAAACTTGCATAAAATAAAGGCTCGTTGTTTTTACATACGGACTCGGTCTCCTTGCTGGCTTTGGGGACTTCGCGGATTTGGGCATAACAAAAAGCACCACAGTTATTGATGTTCTTTCATAGTTTCCAGCTTCTTCATGCCCATTAAGTCCTAAAGTATTTCTCTTTCCTTTATAATCTCTGTTCTCAAATCAGATAAAAAGCTGAAAATAGAGAAATGATTTCCTTCTTCAGGGAGATAATAATTTCCTTCAGAGAGAGAGAGAGAGAGAGAGAGAGAGAGAGAGAGAAAAAAGAAAGAAAGGAAGGAAGGGAAAGAGAGACAAAAGACTGCTATTCCCTGGATATGTGGTGCAAATCAAGTACAGAAATTATGTTTTCATATTAAACATGAGGTTTCAAAGCACACAACTGGCCAGCTTTTAAGGATGAGGAACTAATTATATGAGGGATGTACTTGAAAGTAAAGAGCAGAGGCAGCAAGTGGCTTGTTTACATGCTGTAGCCCATCCTTCTCACTCTCAGAAAGAAACAGTTGGCTGGCACCCACATCTCTTGCTCTGGAGATTATTATCCAGAGCGTAAGCCATCTTATTTTCTTCTGCTTTGCCAAATAAATATAATCAGAATTTTATTGACCATAGAAAGAATTTGAGAATTAGGCATTTTTCAAGGATCATCAAAATAAAAAAATACTAAGAAGAAAACAAAATAAGCTTCCATCACTTCAAATTTGCTATCTCTTTAAATTAAGTAATAGACAAATGATTTATTTGTAGTAGGCCAGGTGGTAAATATCTCAGGTGCTAAATATTTTTCCAGTCTTACTTTTTTTAAAAAGCTAAAATTAAGGTTTTAGGTGCATTTCAAAGAAAAGGTTAGCATAATATTAAAGGATGAATTAATTTCATGATGTCTCATAATTTTCAAATATATCAGAGACCTCCTGTGGACTCATTCAGAAAAATACAAGATTATTATTAAGCATAATAACCCATTATCATATGTCTCTCCAAATTCTATAACATTTCCAAATGTGCATATTTTTTCTGGGTGTTAAAAGCTTGATTGTTTTAGTAACTGAAAAAATATACCTATGGCATATTAGCTTTGAAGAAGAAATAGTCTCTCCTTTTGCATTTCTTTCTTCCTAGTCAAATTAAATAAGCAGCTGAAATTAATTAAAATAGATCAAAATATTTAGCTATTGAAGAAGTAGTAAAAGAACAAAATTTAGTACTAATAATGATTGCACTATAATTGCCTAGGAAATCATTTTAAAGATTACTGATAAATATGGATTTTTTTAATTGATAGAAAATTGCTAATTTGACATGAGTGCATATGCTGTGGCATTGCTCTGGTGACATGGTTTGTAGGCCAGATATATCATTTAATAATATGTGTCTGAGTGCCTCTCACTGCACTTCTTGCCTGTTTCTGTAACTGTGTCCTCTGGCTGTGATGTCTAACTATGTCCTCTGGCTGTGATGTCTAACAGTTTGGATCAACACATTCGGTCCTCTGTTATATAATATTTATTTATATATTACCTCTCTCATTCAGCATATACATATGTATTTAGCTTAGCTTATTTGATATGCACATGTGCTGTAAGGAAATCATACAGCCTTTAAGTTAACAACCCACTGGGGTGTGGCCTCTTATATATGCTGATGTAAAGCATGCATCTGGCCTCTTTTTCCAGCTGCGGGATATGGTTTCTGTTGTCTGTTCCATCAGAGGATTCTGATTTCTGAGTTTACCCCTAAATAAATAACCGTCTATTATTCTCAGTTCTGAGCTAGTATGGGATTTCTGTTAAGCATCCATATTCATAAGGCGCTGGCGTGGATTCAGATTCCATGCCTACCAGGGGGACAGTTTAAAGGCCTAGCCAGTCCATAACCCAGTCTCCCAACCCTGCCCGCTTGGCTTGCTTTTCCCTA